>JAKSZT010054129.1:418470-452648 GCA_026826555.1 Tolypeutes matacus
TTCATATATTAAAAAAGAAGAAAGAGCTAAAATTGAAGACCTAACTGCACACTTGGAGGAATTGGAAAAACAACAACAAACTAAACCTAAAGGAAGTAGAAAACAGGAAATAACCAAGATTAGAGCAGAACTAAATGAAATAGAGAATAAGAAAGCACTGGAAACAATAAACAAAACCAAAAGATGGTTCTTCGAGAATATCAACAAAATTGACAAACCCTTAGCCAGACTAACAAAGAAAAAGAGAGAACAGATGCAAATACATAAAATAAGGAATGAGCAAGGTGATATCACTACTGACCCCACAGAAATAAAGAGTATCATAAGAGGATACTTTGAAAAATTATATGCCAACAAGAATGACAATTTAGAGGAAATGGACAAGTTTCTAGAAACCCACAAACAGCCGACATTGATGAAAGAAGAAATAGATGAACTCAACAGCCCAATTACAAGTAAAGAGATAGACTCAGTCATTAAAAACCTCCCAACTAAGAAGAGTCCAGGACCAGATGGCTTCACAGCTGAATTCTACCAAACATTCCGGAAAGAGCTAACACCAATTCTACTTAAGCTCTTCCAAAAAATAGAAGTAGAAGGAATACTACCTAACTCATTCTATGATGCCAACATTACCCTAATACCCATGTATTCTTAAGACAGTGAATTGATTGGCTTTCAAGAGCAGAGAGGATGGCACAAAATGAGGAGGAATTATTGAGGATCCTGCACACCTGGGGAGGGTGAAAGAATGAACTGTGAGGTGTGGTCTGAGTGCCCCCTGCTCTAACTTCAGCCCCTCAGTTGACATCTACTCTTTTAGATGAGACAGACACCTAGAGAGACCTCGAGGGCACCCCACAGACCCAGAGAGTGACACCTACACTCAACCTGAGTCCACTGAGTCCTACTGAGGTAGTAGCCTGGGTGGGAAGTGAGTATAGTGTAGGGCTTTGCTACAGGCCAGGGAGGGCCTGTAGTACTGAGAGCAAATAAGAAAAAAATAGGGGTTCCAGGAATTCTGAGAGGACCTCCCTGAGCATACCCTGGCCACCTCGATCCAGTGCTCCACCACCCTGGCTCTGTCCAGAGCCTTCATGCTCTGGTCCCCGAGGCAAGTTGTGATTATGCAGTTGGTCACACAGTTGAACTGCATGATGATGGCACTGACAGTGGGAGCCACGTGCTCCTTGCCCTTTTTGTTTCGCTGGGACCAGATGGAGCCCAGGCAGTGGTAAGGCACCAGCTTCTTGAACAGTTCCTGTGGGGATGGAGATGTCAGCTGGCCCCACACCTGCCAGCTCAGATCCTGCAGGCCCTAAGGACACAGGCCAGGGTCCAGTGGTCCCAGCTGGAGCTCAGCAGGCTGAGGACAGGGTGTGTTCTCTATACCTTGAGGTGACCTAGCACTCAAGTGACCCAGGGCCCAAGGATAGGGGGGAAGAGAGAGCTGCATTTTCAAGTCCATCTCACAGACTCCAGAGGTGCCTTATGCCTCCACAGGCCCAGGCAGCACCATTGTCCCTCCTGATAACACCTCCTGGGCCTAGTAGTGGTCAGGTAAACAGTCCTGGTGGGGATCAGAGGCTTTGGGTGCCTGCCAAAGGATCCAGTGCACATCAGGATCTTATTAGTGTCAATGCTGGGGAGACCCTCAGCAGAGTGGCCACCCATGGAGCCGGTTAACCTCAGTGAGATCCCTTCAACCCCTCAAGGGCCAAGCCCTCTCATGCCTTCTGTTTCTTTGCTCTAATGTAATTTTCAAAGTCAATGCATGAGGCAGGTAACAGTTAGTGTCCCATATCTACTTTACAGAAGGGGAAAGTGTGGGCTTGGGGATTAATAAGCTTGCCAAATTACAGTGCTGGGAGTGGAGCCAGGCTTTGGACCCAGATCATGATACTGGATCAGGGGATGCTAAGGCTGGGGCGGTAATTTGTGGGAGGAAGATCCCCCCAGCTCCACCCAGCCAAGTCCATCTGCTCACCGCATCCATCCGTGTCAACTGCTGTGCCACAAGCTCAGGAGGGAAAGCCAGGAGGTTAGCCTTCCCCCCAATCAGCCCATTCTCTGATGTCTCAGGCCATGGAAAGAAAGGCTATGATGATGCAGCCTGGCCTTCTGCTGATTTGAACTCTGGCAGTGGCTCTGGTGGTGTTGCTAGACTTGCTTCCCACTCGGTAGCCATTGCTGCTGAAGGTGAGTCAAGCTGTAGCTCCAGAATGGGCACTGGTGTAGACTGTGTAGGTGGTAACAGAGGTAGTGGTGGGACTGCCTCCAGCTCAGGAAATGGTGATAGAGATGGTGATGTTACCTCCTCCAGCCTGGCAGCAGGTGCTATATGTTCAGATGAAGCCTCCTTTACCTGAAGAGTGGTCATTGGTGCTACCTCCATAGGTGATGGTGAAGATGGCCCCAAAGCTTCTTCAAGCACCAAAGCTGGTGCTTCTGATGGTGAAAGAGTAGGCTGTATCTCCAGAGTGGGCAGTGCTGATCCTTGTATAGGTGGCAAAGCAGGTGGAGCTGGACTTGCCTCTGGTTCTGGAACTGGTGCCTCTACTTCTGGAACTTGTGCTATTGATTGTAATATAGCTGCCTCCAACTCCTGAGCAGGTGCTCCAGCTGATGAGGTAGGATAGTCTAGCTCCAGGACAGGCATGGGCCCTAACTCTGTGGGTGGCTGTTGTGGTGGTGCTACAGCCACCTTCCACTCAGGAGTTGGTGCTACAACAGCTAATGCACTAGGCTCTCTTTCCAGAGCTAGCACTGGTGCAAACTTGGTAGCTGGCAGTAGAAGTGGCAATGGAGAAGTTTCAGCCTCTGGAATTGCTCCTGTGTCTGCTGCAGGTGATTGAACTGGTGCTTCGGATTTTATTGGAGGCATTTGCAGCTCTGGAGCTGACAAAGAACCTAGAGAAGAGGTAGATTCTACACCATAAATAGCTTCAAATGTCTTTCTTATACAGAGAAGATCAAACTATTTCTAAAGGAAGATTCAGCCCAAAAAAGTGTTCCCACATTGCAGTCTCCCAGGTGAATTGTCTGAGGCTCCTCCTTGCTTCTGGCATAAGAGCAACCTCTGGTAGATCCTGCTTATGTAGTCCAGTGTAACCTCAACCCACAATCTCATACATTTCCACCCCAAGTCCTCCTCACCCTTTGGGTCTGCCTCAGTCAGCTCCAGGTGGCTCATTTGTGAAAGTACATTTATGGCACGGTGCTCCAGGGCAGAGCCAGGTAGATGTTCCTGGGTGTAGGCCACCAGCAGCTTGAGGCAGAGAGAGTCTGGAGGTTGAAGGAAATCTTCAGGGTACTGGTCCACCCAGGTGCCCAGCAGGGAGGAGAGGGTGCTAAGGGCAGGAGGGTGGGCAGCAGAATCAGAAACTGGCCTTTCTTCCTTGCTGCACCCCAAGGACCCTCTTACTGGAACATAAAGTCCATAAGGACATGGAAGGGTTTGACTTGTTTTTCCATAGTCCAGCACTGACACACAGTAGGAACTTCATCAATATGTGAGTGACAAGGGGACAGAGTTTGTCCTGTCCCAGGACCTCATGCCCCTCACCAAGTAAATTCTGCCCCAAGGAGCTGCCTCATCTTCTGCTACATGTCATGTGTGTCCTCTTCCCACTGACACTGCCCTCCCAAATGATAGGGGCACAGCTGGCCCTGCCAACCTGCAGGAGGCAGACAAGACTGAAGTCCATGGTAGATTTGGAGGAGGCTGTTCACCATCTCCTGTCATGTGTCTGGGTGAGGTGTTGTTTGGGGGTCTTGCGGTTGTGATGGGGTTAGGGTGGGGCAGGGTTCTCTCTGGGACCTACAATGAGACCCCAGGGTCCTCTACAGCCAGTGCCCCATGACCTCGCCCACAGCTTCCTTTGATTCCTTTCCAACTGGAGGGGGTAGCCCTCCATCCTCAGACCTACAGGGGGTCATAGGATGTGTCAGGCCCAGTGTTCTCCCCAGCCCTTCCCTGCCACCTACCACCCAACTCCCCACACTGTTGTCTGGTGAGAAGAGCACATCACCCTCACCCAATGAGCACTCACTTTTTCATTTCAATGCATCTGCCATTTCCATCACTGCCACGAAGGTCATGTCCATACCTAGGGGAGAGCGTAAGCATGTCGCAACTAACTTACTGAGTGTATCCCCGGCTTAAGATGATTCATGTTATTTCCTGTGGCTCCAACTCAAAGGGAACCCAGAAGAGCAGGGGTTTTTTTCTGCTTTGATCACTGCATGAAGCTATGTGCATAAGAAATTGCCTGTACCTAGCAGACACTTGATGTATACTTGATGAAGGAATGAGCCCTAAGTAGCAACTTCTCACACCTAGGGTGGGCCTGGGCTCCTCTGGTGGCCTACAGTGATAGTTGTTCTGACCACACTGAGGTTGGAGGCCCCCAAAGTGATCTCAAATATCCTTTAGAAATGAGAAAAGGAGTGAGTCTGAGAGCTTCTTCACTGGGAAGAGGAAAGTACTGCCAAGGATTCTCCTAGTTAGTCCTTACAATCAACCATGGAGGTTGGCCATCTTACCACCCCTTTTCACAAAGAGGAAACTGAGGTCAGTTGGTGAAATGACTTCTCTGAAACAATGTTGGGGCAGAGCAGTTAAGTGGCTAAAGATGGGGTGGGGACTCACCTTTGGAACAGCTGATCCAGGACCCCCTCGGTAGTGGTGAAGACCCGGTATGTCCCGAGGAAGATGTTCATGTACAGGAGGTCACCCTTCTGGAAGGCGGGCACCAGGTGCTCCACCAGCTTCTCCCAAGGGCCTGCTTTGACTGTCCGCACTATGCAGGTCTCCTCCTCCACGAGGGCTGAGTCATTCTTCCTCTAGGGTGGGACAGAGGAGGCATATGTGGTAAGAGGCAGAATTGTGGACCCCCATGTGGGGCTGGAGATGGGGATAGACCTGTGCATCTAATCCCTCAGTGACTTGAAGCTTAGGGGGGCATGCATGCCTCTATCAGAGAAAGGGCCTCAGCTTTAAAATTGAATCTGAAGTGAGAAAATAATTGAAAGATGAGACCCCAGATGCAGTAAAGGGCAGATGCCTGGAGAGTCCCTGGGGGGATAAAGACTCCTGCATGCTCCAGGATCTGAACAGATGCCTCAGGAAATAGCAGGCCCACCTGGTCAGTAAATGACTTTAGGGACTTCACTGCTCATGGGGTAAAGCCAAAAGCTGAACCCCAGATCAGGTAAATGAAGGAAAATGAAAAAGACAGTACCAGGTGGGGTGCAGGGACACTGCTGCCCACACAGACAGCCTGTGGTAACTGAACTGCTCCAGCCCTAGGGACATTATCTGGCCCTTGCCGTTCAAGTGATGTCTGCATGTCCTCTGCCTAGCCATCCCTCTCCTGGGATCTCCTACAGGGGGTGGTAAGATCAGTGCCTTGGGGCATGAGGGAGGTGTTCAGAGCAGTGGTGCTGACAGGGCCACAGGAAAGGACCATTCAAGGTCCAGCAGCACTGAAGGTGGAATCTTTGCTCTAAGCCATCTCCTAGAATATTGGGCAGCTGAGCAGGAACAGATCTTGACCTGGGAAGGTCAAGGGAATGTTTATGGGAGATGGCAAGAACCTTCCTAAACAAGAGGAGCTGTATGGCTTGGAACAGGTTTGGAAGGACAGTCACGAAGCCTGCTGCAGAGTGACATGGAGTCAGCGAGTGGAAACAGCAGCAAAATACACACATCTGAAGTGAATCCACCCTTCAGCCAACCCTGAAGGGAAACCCATACAAAAGACTCCTCTCTTCAATTCCTTTAACCATTTGACATGACCTGTCCCCTGGTCTATGGCATGACAGTGTGGTGAGTGAATGCTGGGGACCTATGTTCCTCATGAAGTGGAATATTGAGCCACTCAGGGGTGAAAGCCTGGGAGAGGGAGCGGGGATATGGTCAGGGTGGATTATAGGCCCTGGGGTGCAACTCAATTGTTTTGTGACCCCCATCGGCTCATGCTCCCACCTGAAACCAGCGCTGGCTCTGACTGGGACCATGATGGACCTGAATCTTCTTCAGAGACACGGTGTAGATGAGGTCCTCCTCCAGCTCCTCATGCACCACCTCTAGGGAGCTCTGCAAACAGTACCCAGCAGTCAGGCCAAAAGGCGTCAACAAGTGGCCTGCCCTACTCTGCAGGGTAAGCTGCACCTCTTTTGGGCTGGGACCCAGATCAGGCCTAGATGGGTGTCTGCTTTCCTCTCCAACCCCATTAGAGAAGAGATGGCAGCTTGAGGGCTCAGGATTAACACTGGTTAACATGGGTGCCACCCCCAAGATGCACCTCCCCACCCTTCCTACCATGACCTGGCAGGTGACAGAGAAGGACCTACTGTATTCCCTTCCCTGATAGCCTGCTCCTGCCCAGGATGGTCCCATGCTCATGCCTCCCACTCACTGGGAGGTGGATGGGATGAGGGGCTGCCCAGGCAGGAGCACAGTAGTGGCATGTGCTGAATTGTCTCCCCTGGACTTCGCCATGTTACCTTTGGGTACAGCCTAGCCAATGGCCAGGACCCTCTTGGCTGAGTTCTGAGCCAACGTTGAAAGTGATGGAAAAGGGATTCATTCCTGGTTTGGTTGAGGCTGGTGCCTTGGGATCTAGGAAGACAGCAAGAGAACATATTTCCCTGTCGGTTGTCTCCTGCTAAGTGAGCTTGGAGAGGGGCTGCCTTTGGAATCTGGGTGCCTGGTTACCAGAGTTCCAAGTTCTGCTGAGGTCTCCCACAAAGGAATTGAGGTCACCTCCTAAGGTCCCCTTACCCTGGCCTCCTCAAAGATAAGAACTCCACAAAAGTTCCTCTGTACATCTGTCTGTGTCCTCCTCATCTAGGTCATCTTGTTAACTGGACACAGTTCTGCCAGCACATTCCTCCTCACAGCTACCTGGGAAGGCCTGTATGTAGCTCAGGTCCCAGCTATGAGGAGACCCAGCTGGGTTCAGACCCAGCTATTCCTTTACTCATTTATTTGTCCCCAGAATAGTCATAGAGGCCTCCCCAGTCTCCTCACGGACACAGTGGGAATCATTCTAGCATCTGCTTCCTTGGGGCGTCATCAAGTCTATGTGGGATAAACACTGCAAACCACATAGTCTTGTTTCCCATGTAGCTAATACACAGATATAGATATGGAATAAATAGGCAGAGGATGGATGTAACATTGAATACAACTAAACAAAGGGCTGGGTAGGCCTGTGTGATTTTAGGAATCTCACTTTCATTCTTTGATTGATTTCTCAGTCTGTACCATGATCAGGTTGAAATGCGATGAAATTCAGACATTGTTGCTGTGCCAGAATCCTTCCAAAGCCTTCCTATTGCATTTAGAGTCAGATGAAGGTACCTCCTCTCAACCGCTGTGGTGGGCTGCCTGTGCCCTGGGTTCCTGCTATCTCTGCTTCCAGGTCCAAGCAGCTTCATATGCCCCCCCTTGGAGTGAGTTCCTGGCCTGGTGCCTCACTGCTAAACAAAATAATATGGCTAAATGTCAGGGCACCCCTCCTATGACTTATACAAAATGCTCTGCTGTCTTCACCACTCTCTCTTGTAAGTGAACTCTCTCTCTCTTGGTCTATCTCCCATCCCAATACGAATCCTACAGATCAACACAGCAGAGCTAGGAAGCAGCTCCTCCTCAGCTGAGCCTCAATTGAGGCTCTGCCTGCAGCAGCTTCCTTCCTAACCTCCTCTCTGGCCAAACTCCCTCTGCCTCCTTCTCTTCCCCTGGTGTGTCTTCTCCCAGGTGCCCTCTTCCCACATGTGTGGAGGGCTGGCTCCCTCTTGTCATCTTGTTAAAATATGTGAACTTCCCTTGTTTCTACATAAAACCAATCTATTCCTGGGATCTTAAACTCAAAAGACATTGCTCCTTCAATTATTCTAACTCATCTAAGGCCCATAAATATTATTTCATCGTTCTCACTAGCCTACACATATCTTAAAAATAAAGCACTATACTTCTCCAAACACTTCTATATTAATCTTCACTAATTTGTAGAAAACTTCTCAAATGAATTGTCTATTCTTATGAAACAATGCTCTCTCTTGCCACACTTTTGCAAATCCATTTAATGTAACATATTGCACACATAGTGTACACTGGAAGAAATACGGACCTTTACTAAAATAAAAAATAAATGTGATTGTGAATTTTGTCCATTCTGGGGGTTCCTTGCAGGACTGAGATAAAGATTGGCATTCTTTTCACCCATCTCAAGATAGAGCAGCTTTACAGGTGGCATTTGATAAAAACATTTGAGAGCACTCTACCTGCAGTAAGCAATGCCTAATGGGTCAAGCAGCAGGGAGATGTAAAAGCTTGGGCAGGATGAAGCTGAGGAGTAAGATACTTATTGGAGTAAGGGCCTCGTAGAGCTAACACTAAGCCTGGGGTATCCAGGGTTTTTGTGCATGCCCAGTGTTGGAAACATGACCCTAAGACTGCACTTCTGGCTGATCTTTAGGATCCACAAAAGAAGGAGATAAAAGTCAAGCCAGAATAGGTGGCAGCCAGGCTTTATATGGAGTGCTACAGCTCAGAGCCAATCTGCAAAGAAAGGAAGTGGTTTTGTATTATTATTTTTTCAACTCCTGGCCTTGAAGGAGGTATCTCTCAGGTCATTGGCTGACTGCTGAGATAAGGAAACAGAAACTTCAAAGATAGCACAAGACAATGAATACAGTTTTCAAAAACGGCCATCCCAGGGAATGGAGAGAGTCTGCAGCTGCAGGCAGGATAATTCCATCCATCTTCCCCATGGAATATGAACCCCTTCCCAATTGGAGGTGGAGTGGACATCACTATCCCAGACTCCTCAGGATGGGGGGAAGAGCTATGGACTAAAGTGGACTTACTGGTATTCTATTATAGATATATTGTGATTCAAGCAATGGAAGAAATTACAACATTGATGTGGAGCCAGTGGCCACTGGAGGCTCTGGGAGAAGGAAGAGGGAAAAGCAGTTGTAATATAGGAGCTTTTTTGGGGACTTGGGAACTGTCCTGATTGACATTGCCATGACAGATATAGGCCATTTTATATCATCATATAACATGCAGAACTGTGTGGGAGAGAGTGTGGTCTACAATGGGAACTATGGTCCATGCTTAATGGCAAAACCCCAGCATGTGTTTATCAATTGCAATTAATGTGCCACACTAATGAAGGATGTTTATGTGGGAGGTTGTGAGAGGTGTGGAAGGTGGGACGTATGGGAATCTCTACATTTTTTGTGTAACATTTAAGTAATCTAAGTATCTTTATAAAAAAATAAAAAAAATGAAATAACAAAAAATAAAGATGCATTTTGTTCTAAAGAAAAACCCAAAAAACAAAAACATAGTTGGAAATGGCACAAAACAAACAACTGCAACCACATATATATACATGTGAACATATTTATATCAAAATAAGAAACATAACAATATATGCATTATTTCTGCAGGTAGGCACATTGTCATATTGGTATCTACAAATACCTTTTTTTCACTGCTCATTCCATATTCCCTTTGCCCTCAAAATACACTTCAGTTGGATATGGTTCTTTGTCTCATGGGGTAATCTAAATATTCATTATTTTTTGTAGTTTTATTTATCCTGCCTTTATTTTGATTTTTAATTAGAGAAGTTTTAAGTTTACAGAAAAGTCATGAATAAAATACAGAGTTACCATATACCACCCTATTATTAACACCTTGCATTAGTTTGATACATTTTTTACACTTCATGGAAGGTCATCAACTACAGAAGGATTCATGCATGGTGCAGTACTATGCTTGCTTGCTTTTATTTTTATTCTGCTAACGTAGATACAACCTAAACTTCCCCCTTTTTAACAATACAGACATATTCAATTAAGTGTTATGTTCATGTTGTACTATCATCATCACTATCCATTATCAAAATTTATAATCAAACCAATGAGAAATTCTGTACAATTTAAGCATTATCACCTCATTCCTTGGCTCATCCCATCTCCTGGTGACCAATATTCTACATTCAGACTCTATGAGTTTACTTCCTCTTGTTATTTAGTAAAAGTGAGATGGTACAATACATGTTCTTTTGCGGCTGGTTTATTTCACTCAACATGATATCTTTAAGGTTCATCCAGTTATTGCATGTATCAGAATTTCACTTCTTTTTACATCTGAAAATATTCCATTGTATATACTACATGTTATTCATATTTCTTTTTTCGTTCTTTGTTATTTTTTTTTTCTTTAAAACATCTAAAGAGCACAGATTTAAAATAAAATACGAATCTATTAAAATGTACATTACCTTTGGGAAAACATGAAAACCTGATTTTTTTTTCCTCCCAATAAACTCTTCTCAGGCTCAGAAAACAAGAGATTGCCTCCAGAAAAGCTGTATATTAAATTCCCCGATGCCACAAACTGCGCCTGTGGAAAAATTTCACCCCAGAATTCATGGAACTGTGCTTTTACATTTGAAAAAAAAGTTTACAGCAGTGCATTTGTCAATGGGGATCTGTACACGGTTCAGAGCCCGGTGGGAGTGAGGGGCAAGAGTCCCAGGACTACCGTGCCTCCACATCTGGGCGCATGCGCGAAGGCAGCAGCCTCGCCAGGCTGGGGGTTCTAGTCCCGAACGGTACCCTGGGCGGAGCTCCCCATGTGCCGGCGCTGCAAGTGTTCCTGGCCCAGGTGCGGGTCGCGGGCTCGGTCCAGCTGGTTCTCAGGCGCTTCCCGCAGGTTCTTGGGGCTGTAATCATGCGGCTCGTGGTCTCCGTAGGTGCTTTCGGGTGCTTCCTAGAAAGCCGCGGCGGGGCGCGCCGGGGCTGAATCGGGGAGGCGGAGGCCCTGGGGGCTGTTCCAATCCGCACTGGCGGCGCTCAGAGGGTCCCACGCGTAGCCCAAGGTGCGCTCAGGCGCTGGAGGCCTGCGGGGGACGCAGAGAATCAGCGCTCAGGGAAGCTCCTGGACCCTCAGCTTCTCCCCCTCTCCGCCTCAACCAGGGACTCGCCGCCCGCCGGCAGGGGTAGGTCGTACTCCCTGCGCTCCTCCCTTGTCCTTCCAGTAACCCTGGAGCGCCCTGGCACCGTCCTACTGCGGTCGCTGGTCCCCGCTAGGATTCTGGACCAAGCTGCTCTCCTTAGGCCGGGCCTCGGCGGCCGGCGCCTCAGTCTGGCAGCCGCCGAGCAGGAGGCTTCTGAGGGGATCTCCCACTCCGGGGTGCAGCGGGGATTGGGACAGACGCCAGCGAGGCCTGGCTCAGAAGGCACGACTTCTCCAGGACATGCCTGGGATGGACTAGACAATAACACACAACGGGGCGCCCAGGGTCCTCCTGTGTGTTTGGGGGAGGGTCCCTTTAGCCCCTGGGTTCCTGCAGAGTTCATGGAAGAACCATGGTCAACACTAGTGACAGCACCCACCTCTTCCCCTTCCCTAAAATCAAAGGAGAAGCCAGCTTTGCACCTGTGCCTCTGAGGCCTGCGCACAGTAGGGCCATGGGGATCAGGTGTGACCTTCAGCCAGGAAAACTCTCCTGCAGGAATATCGCGGGGGGGGGGGTCTCCAGCCAGACCCCAATCCTCTCTTGGAACCAATCCAAAAGAGCTGCATTTCACAGGCAGCGCTGCAGCTTCTTGGTGGCAGCTGTTGTGAGTGACCAGCCTTGCGGTCTCCCCATGGGCCTTTTGCTCTCAAGACAGCGTGGTCTCTGGACGCTGACACCAGGAGGCCTGAGGCAGAAGATGAGACTCACACAGACAGGGCCATTCTGGGTGTAGGAGGTGCCTGGGAAGTCAGTAAAGCTGGCCACAGAGAATGAGTTAGGGGGTGCTCCTCCCCTAAAATACTTTCTTTGCAAGAGTTTGAGAAGGGGTGGTGTTAATTCTTCCATAAATGTTTGGTAGAATTCAGTAGTGAAGCCATTTGGTGCTGGGCTTTCTTTGGTTGAAGATTTTTGGCTATTGATTCTATCTCTGTATTTGTTAAAAGCTTGCTGTGGTTTTCTCTTCCTCCTTGAGTCAATTTAGGTAATTTGTGTATTTCTAGAAAAATTTCTATTTCACTTCAATTGTCCAATTAGTTGTGTACCATTGTTCATAGTATTTGCTTATAATTCTTTTTATTTCTGTAAGATCAGTAGTGACATCACCATTTTCATTTCTGATTTTAGTTGTGTCTTTCTTTTTTCCTTTGTGAGTCTAGATAGTCTTAATTTTATTGATTTTTAAAAAAATAACCATCATTTTGTATTGTTTGTTTTCAATTGTTTTTCTACCTTATTTTATTTGTCTCTAATCTTCCTTCTGATAACTGTGGGTATACTCTGCTCTTCTTTTTCTAGTTCAACATTTCAAGCAAGGTTCTTAATTTGGTATCTTTCTTCCTTTTTACTATAGGCATTCACAGCTATAAATTTCCGTCTTAGTATCGCCTTCGCTACATCCTGTAAGTTATGGTAGGTTGTGTCTTGATTTTCATTCATCTCTAAGAATTTTCTGATTTCCCTTGTAAAGAAGAAATTACTACATGTTGTTTACCCATTCATATGTTGTTGGACACTTGTATTGCTTTTGGCATTTGTGAATAATGCTGCTATGAACAAACATTGGTGTGCAAATATCTCTCCAAGTCTTTGCTTTCAAAACGTTTGTGTTTGTACCTAGAAGTGGGTTTGTGGGGTCAAATGGTAATTGCTGTTTCTAAAAACCTTTGTAAAAGAATATATCAGCTCCCTACTTCAATTTTATTTTATGTAAAGTGCTAGAGAGCACCACAGACATATCTAAAACTAATGTTGTTGATAGGATTATTTTGATAAGAACTTACTAATATTTGTGAAGTTTCCTTAGCAAAATCTAATAAAAATAGTATGTCATTTTATTCATTATTTGTTTTTGTCAGAGATTTTAGACTCAATTAAATGAGATTTCAGTACTTGGGTACATTGCTCAGCTTTGTAAGGCAGAAAAAATGCGAAGTCCTTAGCTAGAAAGAAAGATTTCTTTGAATCCTGTTCTTTATTTAAACTGACACAAAAAACCTGTCCCAAATCAATGACAAAATGCTGAATCCAGATTTTTTGTGTATGTAATGGAAATAAAAGTACATTACATGGCTTAACACCGTTTTATAGCTATCATGTTCTTATTATAATATTTTATCCTTTAATAAGTTTTGTTCACACTGGAATAAAATTTAAAGAAATTTAGAGTTGATTTATATTCATAGCCCTTATAGTTTAGGCATGACAATAAATTGTTTTCATTTTTATCTCTTTAATTTTCTGAGCAACTGAATTTATTTATTCAGAAAATTTTCATACATTTAAATCAGTAATGTCAATTTGAGAAATAACCAATATTGTTTTAATACTTGTCCTTTTGTGTTATGATAAATATGTAGACTTTGCTAATAAAAATAAATTTCCTCTTAATAATTCCTACATTTACAAAAAGTAGATAGCTCTTGATGGGACATCACATTCAACCTTGGAACATTTTTAAACAATTCACCTAAAATGATTTATAGATTCAGTGCAATCCCAATAAAAATTCCAGCAACTTTCTTTTGATGATTGCCTTTTCCATTTCAGCAATTTGTATGGAAGGGTAAGGTTTCTCAATAGTCAAAACCATCTTGAAAAAGAAAAATGAAGTTGCTTGACTCATACTTCCCAATCTTAAAAATTATTACACAACCATAGTAATCAAAACAGCATGGCACTGGCATAAGGAGAGACACACTGACCACTGAAATTGAACTGAGAGTTCAGATGTCAACCCTCATATTTATAGCCAACTGATGGTTTACTCTCTTGGGATATAATAGTTTCCCCCAAAATTGTCTTGTGTAAACTCGATGTCCATGTACAAATGAATGAAGGTGTTTCCCTACTTCTCACCATATACAGCAATCAAATCAAAATGGAGCAAAGATCTAAATATAAGAACCAGAATTATATAGCTCTTAGGAGAAAACACAGGGAAGCAACTTCAGGAACTTTTGTTAGGCAATAGTTTATTAACTTCTATACTCAAAGCATAGGCAAAATTAAAAAAAGAAAAGAAAAGAGAAAAGATAAATGGTGGGATTTCCTCAAGCTTATAAACTTTTGCAGCTCAAAGAATTTTAGCCTGAAAGGAAAAGACAATCTACACAGTGGGAGAAAATATTTGGAAACCACATTGTAGCAGTGTGATATTATTGATGAATTCCAAAAAGAAATATTGGATTTTGTTTGTAAACTGGTCTTTTCCTCTGCGCATATTAGAGTGTATTGGATTCAGAGGTTTTAATTTTACTTAATTAAATTATGATTAGGGCTTTGATTGGGCCATGTCAGTAGGATGTTGAGTCCCTGCACCTTGGTGGGTGGGGACTCACAGATAAAAGACATGGCAAAGGACAGAGGTGGAGTTTTGATGCTAGGGTTTTTGAGCTGGAGCCCTGGGAAGTAAGCATACAGAGGAGCTTGGTTGTGACGAAGGAGAGAAGGCCCTGGGAAAAGAGATGAGCCATTTGCCTGAGAGTCTACAACTGAGCCTTGAGAGAAACAGAGCCCCAGGAAGAGAGACAGAACATAGAGAGCCTGACCATGGGGCCTTAAGAGGAAGAGGAATGCTGAATGTCAGCAGCTATCTTGCTCCAACATGGGGCAAATGACTGGTGAGGGAAGTAATTATGCTTTATGGCCTGGTAACTGTAAGCTTCTTCCTCAAATAAATACCCTTTATAAAAGCCAGCAGATTTCTGGTATTTTGCAGCAGCACCCCTTTGGTTGTCTAATACAGAATTTGGTACTGGGAATGGGGTAGTTCTTTTGCAATTACCAAAATACTGCAATGGTTTTATAAATAGGTAAAAGGTATTTTTTGGAGGGATTGTAAGATGATTAATAGAAATGGCCTAGATTGTTTTGCAGAGACTGTTGGTAGCAATAGGGAGCCTGAAGTTAATTTTGGTAATGCCTTTGAAGGAAATAATTGTAAGATAGACACTAAAGAGACTTTTTATGATGCCTTAGAAGTAAGTGATGAAACTCTTATTGAAAACTGGAGGAAAGGCGATCCATGTTTTAAGGTTGCAGAGAAGTTAGCAAGATTAATTCCCAGTGATTTATGGAAGGCGTAATTTGAAAATAGCGAGCCTGGGCATTTAACTGAAGAACTTTACAAAGTAAACTTGGAGAATGTGGCTTGGCTTCTTCTTGCAGCTTATAGCAAAATGCTAGAAGAGAGAGATAAGGTGAGGACTGAACTGTTGGGCACAAAGAAAACAGAAACTGATTCTGGAAATTCCAAGCCTCTGAAAGTCAAGCTCCCAGATGATAGTGCCCCATTTGAGGACTTAACTAAACTTGAAACTTGTAAATTAGGATGGAAGATGCAGTTATCTAGGAAAGACTTGTGGAAAGTCTTACTGTCTGATGGCTTGGACCCCTGCTTCTAGCATGCTATACCAACAAGCTTTTTGAGAGCACTGTATAATCAAAACCATTGTCAACTTGGACTAAAAGGGACATGGAAAGGAGAGATTGAAGGAGAAACAGCTTTAAGAAGAAGACCATGGAAGCTTAGATCTGGAATTTAGATATTGCTTTGGGCCGAGAGGGACCCCACTCATGTATACAGAGAGGGTGAGTTTGCCCCAGCAGTTGAAGAGGGTGGATGTTCCCACCCAATGTTTGGGGAGAATTTTCCTGCCCCATGGTACAGAGAGGGTGGGGCACATTCCTCAAGGATTAGGGAGGTTGAGGTCAATGCCCCATAGGTCTGAGAGGGCAGACCTGTCCCCCATGAATTAGGGAAGGCCATGTGATCAACTCATTGCTCTGAGATGGTTGAACCTTTATGCCAAATGTTAGGGAGGATTTTGCCTTTACCTCACTATACTAGGGGGTTTAAGTGTCTAACCCAAAGATTGGGTAAGGTGTGGCAATCACCCCAATGCTTTTTGTGGGTGAGGTCTGGAGCTTGGTTGACATCCAGATGCTTGATGAAGGTGGAACCAAGAAAATGGCCATTGGGCAAGCCTGTGGAAAGTGTGGGTCCCTGTAAAGGCCCAAGGGGAAGAAACCATTGTCTTAAGAATGACTCTCAGACTTTGAAATCAAATGGAGAATACCCTGCAGGTTTACTGAACTGTAGAGGACCCATGACTCATGTTTCCCTCCCAATTTCTCCTTATGATAATAAAAATGTGTATCCTTTGTCTGTCCATTTGTGTGTTGGAAGCAGATAAATGGTTTTGTAAGTTTCAGAAATCTACAACAGACAGGACTTTGCCCCAAGAAAAAACTGTATTTCTTTAAACTGACTGTGATATGATTTTGTATTCAGCATTATTACTGATTGAAGGTTGTTGTTTTTTTGAATATTGTAATGTCTTTTTGGAATTCAGAAGGTGGAGTGTAGCAGTTTGATATTATTGATGAATTCCAAAAAATAAAATTTGGATTATGTTTGTAAACTGGTCTTTTACTCTGGATGTATTGGAGTGTATTGGATTCAGAGGTTTTACTTTTACTTAATTAAATTATGATTAGGGCTCTGATTGGGCCACGTCAGTAGGGTGTTGAGTCCCTTGGGGTGGGGACTCACAGATAAAAGACATGGTAAAGAACAGAGGTGGAGTTTTGATGCTGGAGTTTTGAGCTGGAGCCCCAGGAAGTAAGCACACAGAGGAGCTTGGTCATGAGGAAGGAGAGAAGGCCCTGTGGAAAGAGATGAGCCATTCACATGACAGGTCACAGTTGGCCTTGTGGAGAGAGGCAAAGCCTAGAGATCCTTATAGTCTACAGCTGACCTTGTGGAGAATAAAAAGGAGCTGAGCACAGAGAGAAATGGAACCCCAGGAAAAGAGGAACTCAAGAAGCCTGAACCCTGGCAAATGTCAGCAGCCACCTTGCTCCAACACATTGCAACAGTCTTTGGTGAGGGAAGAAATGTATACTTTATGGCTTGGTAACTATAAGGTTCTACCCCAAATAAATACCCTTTTTAAAAGCCAACAGATTTCTGGTATTTTTTATCAGCACCCCTTTGGCTGACTAATACAGACATATTGGGTAAGGGTGTAATATCCAGAAAATATAAAGAAATTCCACAATTCAACAATAAAAAGACACATGAGCCCATGAAAAAATGGGCAAAAGTCTTGAATAGACAATTTTCCAAGGAAGGTATACAGATGTCTAGACAGTGCATGAAAAGATGCTCAGCAACATTAGCCATTAGGGAAATACAAAATTGAAAAACATGATGTTTAGTCTTCTAATCCTTGAACACAAATGTCCTTCCATTAATTTAAGGTCTCTCTTGATTTTTGTAGCAATGTTTTGTAATTTTGTGTGGATAAGTCCTTTACATTCTTGGTTCAATTTGTTCCCATATATTAAACTCATTAGTTGCTATTGTGAATGGAGGTTTTTTTTTTTTTTTTTTTTTTGGTTTCTTCTTCTGATTATTAACTACTGGTATATAGAAACACTACTGAATTTCGAGTGTTGATCTTGTACCCTGCCACTTAGCTAATTTAATTTATTAGTTCCAGTGGCTTTTTTTGTAGGTTTTTCAGGATTTTCTGTATATTGGGTTATGTCATCTGCAAATCGGGAAAGCGTTCAGTTCTTCAGGGTATACCCCCATCAGTGGGATTGCCAGATCATAAGGCAGTTCTATAGTTAGCTTCCTGAGGAATCACCAAAACATCTTCCACAATGGCTGCATCATTCTATATTCCCATCAGCAGTGCATGAGAGTTCCCTTTCCTCCACATCCTCTCCAACACTTGTAGTTCTGTTTTTTTTTATAGCTACCAGTCTAATAGGTATAAGATGATATCTCATTGTAGTTTTGATTTGCATTTCTCTAATAATGTCTGTTGCTGAGTCTCTATTCCTGTGCTTTTTAGCCATTTGTGTTTCTCATTTGTAAAAGAGTCTATTCAAATCTATTGCCACTTTTTAAATGAGTTGTCTTTTTATTTTTGAGATGTAGGATTTCTTTATATATGCTAGATATTAGGCCCTTATTGGACAAATTGTTACCAAATATTTTTTTTCCCATTGAGTAGGCTGCCTTTTCAATTTCTTGGCAAACGTCTATGAAGTGCAAAAGATTTTAATTTTTATAGAGGTCCCATTCATCTAATTTTTCTTTCATTGCTCATGTTTGAGTGTAAAATTTATGAAACCATTTCCAACTACAAGATCTTACAGATGCTTCCTGGAGATTTATGATTTGGCTCTTATATAGATCTTTGATCCATCTTGAGTTAATGTTTGTATAGTCATGGGATGGTGATTCTCTCTCTTTCTTTTGGATATGTATATCCAGTTCTCCAAGCTCCATATGTTGAAGAGGCCATTCACTCCCAGTTAAGTGGGCTTGGTGGCCTTTTCCAATATCAATTAAACATATATGTAAGGTTATATATCAGTCAGTACTGTTCTATTGGTCAGTATGTCTATCCTTGTGCTAGTATCATGCAGTTTTGATCATTGTAGGTTTGTAGTATGTTTAAAGTCATCTGATATTCAACAAGGCTACCAAGCCCACTCAACTGGGAGAGAATGGCATCTTGAGCAAGTGTGCTTGGAGAACTGGGTATCCATTTCTAAAAGAATGAGAGAGGAACACCATCTCACACCTTATACAAAAATTAACTCAAGATGGATCAAAGATCTAAATGTAAGAGCCAAGAAAATAAAGACCTTGGAATATAATGTAGGGAAGCATCTACAAGAACTTATAATAGGAAATGGTTTCATGAACTTCACACCCAAAGAATGAATAGTGAAGGAAAAAATAGGTGAATGGGACTTCCTCAAAATTAAAAACTTTTGCATCTCAAAGGAGTTTGTCAAGAAAGTGAAAAGGTAGCCAATCCAATGGGAAAAAATATTTTGTAGCCATATGTGATAGAAGCCAAATAAATATCCAGCATATATAAAGAAATTTTACACCATGCAAATAAAAAAAACAAAGAATCCATTTGAAAAATGGACAAGTGATTTGAATATATACTTCTCCAAAGAAGAAATACAAATGGCTAAAAAGCACATGAAAAGATGCTGAACATCACTAGATATTAGGGAAATGCAAAATAAAACTATAATGAGAGATCATCTTATACCCATTAGGCTGGCACCTATTTAAAAAAAAAACAGAGAGCTACAAGTGTTGGAGAGGATGTGGAAGAACAGGTACCCTCATCCACTGCTGTTGGGAATGTAGAATGGTGCAGCCATTATGGAGGACAGTTTGTCAGTTCCTCAAAAAACTTACTATAGATCTGCCATATGATACAGCAATTTCACTGCTGAGTATATACTAGAAGAATTGCAAGCATGGGCACCAACAGATATGTGCACACCAATGTGTGATGCTGCACACGAATGCAGCATTATTCACTATTGCCAAAAGTTGGAATCAACCCAAATGCCCATCAAAAGATGATAAACAAAATGTGGTATATGCATACAATGGAATATTACTCAGCTGTAAGAAGGAATATATTACTAACACATAGGCTAACATGAGTGAATCTTGAGGGCCTTATGTAAAGTGAAGCAAGCCAGGCATTGAAGGACAAATATTACATTACATCACTGATATGAATTAAGGAAATTGAGCTGACTCACAGAGCTAGAGTCTGGAAGATAGGTTTACAGGAAATAGAAGGGAGGAGAAGCTTGTGGGCCAACACCCATATGGGCAAAATCTGTGATAGGTGAAATTGTGTTGTTGTGCAGTGAAGGGATATGACAGGGATGTAGTGATAATATCGGGTTGGGTGGTGCAGGTTTGAAAAGGGGGTAGGTTGGGAGGGTTAAGGGAGGGCTCAAGTGATAATGGTATTGATGGGTATGTGACTGAATCTACAATATTGGGAGAGTTCTTTTGGCAATATGACAAAGAAGGGTTTAGTGTGTTCGGATGGGGGGGGGGACATTTGGAATTGGCTGCACCTGCGACTGGCTTCTAGGGAGTGGATGCGTGATTGTTTTGTCATAGTGTGTTGTATCAGTGGGTGGAGACCCACATAATGAGTGGGAAGGAGTTGGACTCCCATCCTGGGGAGGCCCACTATGTTCTCAAGCAGAGGGGTGGGAGTATCTGTAGAGAGTATGAGTGTGTCTGATAGGGGAGGGCAGACCAGTGTGTCAAGCCCTCAGTGTTGTTGCAAGTAACTGTGAATCTTGTCTTTAAAGTAGTGAAGCCTGGTGGTCACCATGGGTACTGAGGGGAGGGGGAGGGAGGAAGAGACTTGATGGAAGATGGGGTATTTTGGAGATGATGGAAATGTTCTACATGATCTTGCAATGATGGATACAGGCCATGTTAAATTTCATCAAAAATTTATAAAAGTGCATGGTCCAAAATGTAAACCATAATGTAAACCATTGACCATTGTTATTAGCTATGTTTCAATATTTGTACATCAGTTGTAACAAATGTATCATCCACAAATAGAAAGGTTATTAATACACATTGATCTTATATCTTGCCACTTTACTGAACTCATTTATAAGCTTTGGAAGCTTTGTTGTAGATTTCTCATGGCTTTCTATGTATTGGATCATGTCATCTGTAAATACTGAAATTTTTACTCCTTTCTTTCCAATTTGGATGCCTTTTATATCTTTTTCTTGCCTAAGTGCTCCAGAAACTATTTCTAATGTAACCTTAAATAAGAGCCGTGACAGTGGGCATCATTGTATTTTTAGATCTTAGAGGGAAAGCATTTAGCATTTCACCATTGAATATAATGTTAGCTGTGGGTTTTTCATATATACCCTTTAACATGTTGAGGAAGTTTCCTTCTATTTATATGTATGAAATGTTTTTATAAGGAAAGTGTGCTGGATTCTGTTGTATTCCTTGTCTTCATCAATTGAGATGAACACGTGATTCTTTCTTTTGATCTGTTAATGTGGTGTGTTACATTGATTCTCTTATGTTGAACCATCCTTGTATACCAGGGATGAAACCTATTTGGTCATGGTGTATAATTCATTTGATGTGTTTTTGAATACAATTAGCAGGTATTTTATTGAGGATTTCAGCATCTAGATTCATTAGAGAGATTGGACTATAATTTTCCTTTCTTGTGGCATCTTTGGTATTAGTGTGATGTTGGCATTATAGAATGAGTTAGGCAATGTTCCCTTCACTTCAATTTTTTGGAAGACTTTAAGCAGGATTGGTGTTAGTTCTTTCTAGGCTGTTTAGTAGAATTCACATGTGAAGCCATATAGTCCTAGGGGCTCTTCTTAGTTGGGAGGTTTTAGGTGACTAATTCAATCTTTTAAATTGTGATTGGTCTATTGAATTCATTAATTTCTTCTTTTCATCAAGGTAGGCTGCTTATGTGTTTTCAGAAATTTGTCCATTTCATCTAAGTTATTCATCTTTTTGGCATACAATTTTTCAAAGTATCCTTTTATGACACTTTTTATTTCTGTGGAGTCAGTGATGATATCTCTTTCCTTGTTTCTTATTTTATATATTTGCAAATTCTCTCTTTTTTCTTTGTTAGTCTACCTAAGGGTTTTTCAATTTTATTAATCTTCTCAAAGAAGATTAATAAAATTCTTTTTTTCTAGTGCTTTCTTATCTTCAATTTCATTTAGCTCTGTTCTAATCTTTGTTATTTCCTTCTTTCTACATGCATTGAGATGATTTTGTTGTTCTTTTTCTAATTGCTCTGGGTGTCCAGTTAGGTATTTGATTTTAGCTCTTTTTCCTTTTTAATATAGGCATTTTTGGCTATACATTTCCCTATCACCATTGCTTTTAGTGTATCCCATATATTTTGATATGTTGTGTTGTCATTTTCATTTATTTCAAGGTAGTTATTTATTCCTTTTGCAATTTCCTTCTTGACCCACTGATTGTCTTACAGTGTGTTGTTTAGCTTCCATATCTTTGTGCCTAATCTGGTTTGCTGTCCCTTACTGATTTCCAGCTTCATTCCATTGTGGTCAGAGAAAATACTTCATATTGTTTCAATCTTTCTGAATTCATTGAGGTTGTTCTGTGTCCTAGCATGTGGTTTATCCTGGAGAATGATCCATGGGTGCTTGAGAAGAATGTAAATCCTCCTGTATTTGGGTGTAGTGTTTTGTATATATCTATTAGGTCTAGATCCTCTAATGTATTATTCAAAGTCTCTGTTTCTTTATTGACCCTCTGTTGATATGTTCTGTCTATGGTGATAATGGTGTATAAAACCCCTCACTATAATTGTTGAAACATTTATTTCTCCACTTAGTTTTTACAATGTTTCCCTCTTGTATTATACATGGGCTGTATAATATAATGAAGCCTCATGTAAAATATGGATATGGATGACATTGCATTTAAAAAGTTGTTTTACAAGTATAAATACAAATATGCTAGAGAGAATAGCAGCTATATATGGAAGGAGAAGCATAGGGAGATTGAGAGGTGATAAGCTTTGTTTGATTGGTTTTGGTCTATTATTATTATTATTGGAATAATGAAAATGCTCTAAAAATGAAGTGATGAATGCAGAACTATGTGATTTTAGTGAATACCATTGAATATACACTTTAGATGGATTTATGCTTCATTAATATATATTAATGAAATGTATTCATTAAATAAATGAAAACTATAGCACATAAGAAAAGAATGGCTTGTTAGTAAAAATATACACTAACTGATGATCTCAAACTGAAGTGACCTGGGTGGTGCCAAAGAGAAAATTAATGCAAATATGACATTTGTTTGATTGTCTTTCCACATCTTTAATTGTAAGCAGGTATTGAACTTGTATCAAGAGGGAATGAAGATGCAAAGGCCAATATGAAATATAGGGTCCCTTGGATGGACTCACAGGTGGGTGAATGTGAACAGAAACTCAAATCAGCAGAGAAGACAGAAAATGCTAGGGAAATAAAAGCAAGAGTGTTCAGTAATAGTATGAGTTTCTGTAGATTAAATCATCCAGATTTTGTTCAGTAGTTCCTGGCTGATAATTTTGTATAAACCTGATCTGAAAATTTGCATGGAAGCTGCCTTTTTCTTGAAGGATATCAGCTTCTATGATATTCTTAATGCTCAGACTAAATATTCTAGCACTGAAAGCTTTCAATTTGTTTCAATTTAAGTTAGAGGTACGAAGATAAGAACAAAGCTTTGGAGGTTTTAAAGTAATTCTAGTTAACAGCACCTGAGTACTTTCCCATGTGTTTTGAAGGCTATCTTTCACTTTTTTCTGTTGTTGAAGATAAGGTTGTAGGTCATTTCAAAGATTTCTATTTTTGTTCCAGAGCTAATCCTTAATTTCAGACACATTTCACAGTTAGAGCAGATAAAAATTTTCAAAATCAGCAATTTCCATGCTATACAATATTAAAGGAAATCTTTGAGGGAAAAATACAAATCATATGGTTTGAAAATCTGGACCTACACAAAGAAATGGAGAGCATCAGAAATGGTAAAAACATTGGTAAATATATGATGGCTTTTCTTCTTGACGTATATGTAAAGCAATATATTATCACTTGATAGACTGAGGTAAGTTAAAGATATTTAATATATGCTCTAATATAATAAATAACATTAGCTAAATGTCAATAAGAACATTAAATACACATAATCAATCCAAATGAAGGCTGACACGGAGGAAATAGAGAAAAAGGAATATTTGAAAAAAGGACACACACACAGAAACAGTACAATATATTTAATGCTTAAATGCATCAATAGGCCCAATTAATTTAAATAGTAAAGCACCACAATTAAAAGGCAGAGAATCTGTGATAGGATTAAAGAACAAGCCCTGAGTCTATGCTGCCTTCAAAAAATTCATTTTAATATAAAGACCCAACAGGTTAAAATTTTAAAAAATGATACACAAGGATGTGCATGCTAACACAACTTTTTAAAACATGTAGTGTTTAGATTAATAACAGAAAATGCAGATTTTGTACCCTATGACAATATTAATCTTAGAATTAGCAGAAAAATTAGTGCCAATTTTTATGAGTGATAATGATGGCACCAATTTACAAAACTGAAACTTGTAATATTTTAGAGATTTTTTGAGAAAAATAAATATATTTTGGAATTTTTGTCTAATATGGTGAACTGTTTGTCAAGCATTAAAGTGTTCTGCTTCTAACTCTAGGTTTTCTGTATTGATTATAGACCCTAACATATAAGACAAATAAAAACACTCAATATAAATATATAATTACATTATTTCATCACCTTTATATATTGATAGGTATGTTGAGAAATATCCTAAGGTGGAAAGAGCAAATGTTTACCTCACTTTTGCTTTCTAGTATGGATAAATTAAAACTTGCCAACAGTTTTCATCCTAAACTTTCTAAACATACCAGTGATTTACAAATTTGTAAATGTTTTTGCATTGAGCAAAAGTAATTCTTATTTAAAATCTATCCTTCCACATTATGAAATATAGGAAAATGTATCTTTGAAGTCAGTTACCAAAAACACCTTCCTCAGATGCTTACAATTTATTCTGAACAAAATCATTAATGTTCTTTTCTGACCAGCTTTCAGATGTTATTATATGTATTTTAGGAATACTTTAACTATATGATATTAATGTTTATATTTTCTAGGACTTGGTCAGTTTAAGGGAGAATAAATGAAAACAGCACTAATTGGCAAAAAAATACAAGTCTGTGGCAGTGATGGCTCAGGTATGAGAGAATATTCATTTTTGAAGGATAAGTCTCAAAATATGTTTATGTTGTAACTGTGCCAACACATTATACAATCACTCTTCCTGAAACATCAAGTCATGTCTCTTAAAGTTAGAAATAGGCAAGAAGTTTAAATTTGAAGCAGTTTCAACTTACCTCATTAAAGTGGGAATGTCTTGAAATAATAATCCTATCATTTTAATACCTAAAGCTTTCTGTTCATGATTCTCTTTAAAGCCTCATTTGTTTGCTTGTTTCTGAGACTATAGATAATAGGATTGAAGAAAGGAGGGACTGTAGAATAGAATGCAGCATTAATCATGCCCTGAATTGTGGGTGAGCTGGGGGTTGGCTTCAAATACACAGCAGCAATTGAGCTGACAAAGACAGTCACCACGAGGATGTGAGGGACACAAGTGGAAAAGGCCTTTCCTTGTTCTACACTGGTTGGAAACCTGAGGACTATAGACAATATGTGACTATATGACATGATGACGAAGGGAAAGCAGCCACCAACAACCAGCACTGCAGAGACAAGAATTGAAATTTCATTGCTTAAGGTGTCAGAGCAGGACAGCTTCAGTAGAGAGGGGATCTCACAGAAGAACTGATGGACAACATTGGACTGACAGAAGGGCAGCCGGAATGTGTTGCCAATGTGGAATCCAGAGTAGGCCAGACCACTGAGTATGGAGTCCAGAGTCATCTGGACATATTCCTGAGGGTTCATGACCACAGGGTAGTGGAGGGGTTGGCAGATGGCCACATAGCAGTCAAAGGCCATGATAGTGAGAAACAGCCACTCTATATAACCAAACAAAAATACAAGGAAGATCTGAGCTGCACATCCAGCCATGGAGATTGTTGTGTTGTCAAGCAGGAAGATGACACATGCCTTGGGTACAGTGACAGAAATGTAGCACATGTTTAAGACAGACAGATTCCTAAGGAAGAAGTACTTGGAGGTATGAAGACTCTTGTTGAGGGTGGTTACTCTGACAATGAGAAAGTTCCCCATCAGGGTTGCCAAGTACATCAGTAGGTAGAGCAAGGCATGTAAGACTCTGAGCTCCCATACATCAGAAAATCTTGTAAGCAGGAATTCAGTCACTGTGGTAGAACTGGGCATTTTTATGTAATTTGCTATAGATGTGGAGAACTGAAGGCAAATATTCCTTAAAAAACATGGAAAATGTATGGGAGGAAAATATTAGCACATATACATTTATAGAATCATTTTTATCTGATTTCCTTTCTCTGCATTATTTGGTAGTAGAACATAACATAATATTAGCTTATCATTGTTTAGTCTCCCTGCCTCATAACTTATTTTCTGGAATGTGTCATTAGTAAAATGTAAACATTAATAACTTTTACCAATGTTTGCATACATTTCTATCACTTAGTAGCTGTAAAATAAGTATTTTGGAGTTCAAGGTTTTCCTATAGGGTTTATTGAGTTAATATAACTAATTACTATATGCAAGAGTCTTCAGAAATATTCTCCAAATATTAGAATTTATCATTAGTTTATTTTCAAAGAGAATCAGAAGAGTGATAGGAAACTACTATTTTATCACCAATAAATTTTATGTTTCTACTTGAATTTCCATATGGCAGAGTAGCAGAGTTGAAATGTCATGGCCTTCAGGGAAGGATATGTTTTGCATCCCAGCTTTGCCATTCCCTTGCTTTGTAGCACGGGGGAGACTCTCATCATTAAACCTAAATTTCCTTATCTGTAAAATATGTATTAATACCTACTTTATAAATTTAACATTTGCAAAACTTTTCAAGAGAGAGGCATTAAAAATTGTAGCTATGTTGAAAAATATAAATATGAATTACAAATCACTGATAATATCAAAGCAAATGCCTCTACAGCATTTACATTTACTTCATCTTAGGTCTACAGAGTGCTATTGTTTTTACCATGCAAATGAAAAAGGAAAAGCCAATGTGTTACATTTATTATTATTTTTCTTTAATCCACATAATATATGACAATATAGAATCAATATTAATGTATTGTACAATTTTTGAAAAGTTGAAACCATTTCCTTACTTGTAGACTGGCAGGTGCCAAGGTGTTTCCCTGCTCAAAAAGCATTTGCTGGGGTGGATAGAATATTACATGGGTTAGGTTCTCCCTCAAAGTGTGAACAGAAATTATGCATTGCATTGTCTGCAAAGACTTGAAAGATGTTATTTTTCAACATGAAGAATTGGAAGACATATTTTCTGCATTAATATATTCTTCATTAATTTATACATTCACATATTCATTTAATTTTTTCAGCTTAATAGCTTTATTTCCTCCCAAGATGGCATAATTTTTATTTATTTATAATTAAACCAATCTGAAAATATTTTTGGGTGAGTTATGTGCAAACACTGGTCTGGATGCTGGAGAATCAATAATGAACAAATGCTTACATGCTATATTGTGACAAAGTACCTGAAATATAAGTGATTATGTTCACATTTTATTTTATGTCAGGGATTCATTGATTACCTTTGAGTAAGTGGATCAATCTTTGGTATATGTTGGCAAAGAAAAAATAATAGGGAAACATTCATGAAATTATTAAGTAGCAATACTATGCATAAAATATTATTTCCACATAGTAGAAAAGCACAAGCTCCATCACTAAATTTATTTAATTATACATTGAAATTATTCTGCATACTGAATCTCTGGGCAGAACGCAATCACCCCCGTCCCTTCTGTATTGCTGGCATAGGCTCCATCCATTTTTGTTAAATGTTCACTCTTCACTTCCATGACAATTCTCCTAAAGTTTCTGGAATGAAGTATTTTTATGTACTACATTAAAAAGAAGATGTTCATCTCATTATGTGAATACCTTTCCTATCTATATTTTCTATCTAGTCCTATTATTAATGCCTGTCAATAAGTAAGTGAACAGTGTAGGAAAGAAGAGCAGGAGATTCATGGAATACTGTAAAGGAGAAGGGAAAAATAAAACAAATAAAACAAAATTACAAAAATACTCACAAGATAATATTGCCCTCTTATGCTGGACATGGAAGTTAGTATTTCTGGAATGGTTCCAAATCTGTTTCAGATGCAGGCAAGCACAACTGGGTAGATTTACCTGAAATACTGATATCCTGAGAATAATAATTCTGTTTTATAACAACTGCCTCTGTATTCAGTTCTATATGGCATTAGGGAAATTCCATGGGAGCAGAGCCCTTGGCATCATTATTGATGTTGCCCAGAGGTAATTTGTGGATGATAATTGGCTCTAGTTAATGAGAGAATAGGACATAAATAAAATATATGCATGAACACAACTTTTGTAAATCAAGAAATATTATATTTGAATCTATAAAATGAATTGGTGATATTAATGAGGCAATACTTTAAACAGAAATGAAACTGCAATTCTTCTAATATTATGATGATTCCTATAGTGTTTTATGTACTGAATGAATTGTATTTACAATTCTAATACTGGATGTTTAAAAAATTCTCTTTTTCATTGTTGTTTTAGTCAATATACTTTTAAGAAATATTAGGAGACCCATACAAATTTGGAATTCTTAGGTGTTGTTATTGAAATGAACCTTTTTTCATGATGCAAAATCACTCTTAGCATTTTATTATACTTCTAGCCTTAAGGTCTACAGTTATTGAAAAAGCTATGACCATTAAGCCACCAGATGTCTTTTGGCTTGTGTTTACATTATTTGTATTTTTTCCATCTCTTTGCATTTTATTTCCAACATATATGCTTCTTCCATTTTAAATATAATTTCTTATCAACAGTATAGGTTTAGATTGTGTATTTTTTAACCTCTCTGATAATTCTTATCTTTAAGTTGAATTGTTTAGGTTATTTATTTTAAATATAATTTCTGATTCATGCTGGGTTAGTGTTTGCTTTTATTTTGTGTGTATGTGTTTTGTTTTGTTTTGTTTTGTTTTTTAGTTTCCTAGCTGCTAAAACAAATATCATACAATTGGTTAGCTTAACAAGAGGAATTTATTAGCTTATGGTTTCAGAGGCTAGAAGGCTTGCTTCCTCCCATTTTCAGTGTCTTCTGGCTTGCCATCAATCTTTCAGGATTCCCATCACAGTGCAATACACATGGAGATGTTTTCTATGTAATGTTCTATGTAATGTTGACTTCCAGATTCTCACTGCTCGCCATTGCTTTTCTTTCTGTGGACTTCTCTATAAGACTTCAGTAATAGGATGAAGACCCATACTGATTCAGTTGCACACAATTTAACTGAAATAGCCTAAAAATGCCCTTATTTACAATGGGTTCAAAAAAAAAGGGATAGATTAAGATTAAGAATATGAATTTCTGAAGCACATAATTCCATGCTACCTCAGTGTTGTTTATTTGCTATTTGCCCCATCTCCTCCTTGCCCTATTTTTTTCTAAGGGTTTAATAAAACATATCTTTCTTCATTATTTTTCTACTCTAATAACCATTTAGTCATAAACTATATATCTCATTTCAATTATTATTTAAAATTTCTATATTCATGTTCTAATCATGGCTGTCTGCCTTAATTTAGTATTTTCACAATGTCCAGAATGACCTATTCAACCTTCCCGGTGCATGTCATTCCTTGAAACATCCAGTGATTTAATCTGTAATGGTTTTCCTTTAACCTCTGGAACTTCTGTTAACATTTCTCATACCATAGTGCTGATGGCTTTGCATTGTCCTCTGATTTTGTTCATTTCAATATGATAATATTCAATATAAATATAACTGTTTGTCCAAAAGTCTCAATATCCTTGTGAGATATACATTATTTTGACTTTTTTCACTGATTTCTATTACTTTTTTGAGCTATATTAAAATAATAATAAAGATTTTGTTTTCTTTTGTATCTGACTGCATTTACTCACTATATTTCTATCATATTATTCCATTTGTCGTATCACTGTTGTTAAATATCATTACTTGGATTATTTACCTATATGATTATTTCACTTATTATTTAACCATTCTCCTAAAAATGGATATTAGAAAAACATATCTATAAAAATGTTTGTACTTGTCTTTTTTGTTGACATAAATACACATTTTCTCTTCTGTATATAGAAGATAAACTTCAGGACTATAAATGAGATGTATGTTTTGCCAGAGGAAGAACTAAAAAGTTGTTTCCAAAGTGGTGGAACCATAAGGAGCAGGTGCGGCTTCAGTGGTTGAATGCCTGCTTCCCACAAGGGAGGTCTAGTGTTCAATCCCCAGTGCCTTCTAAAAACAAACAACAAGCAAATAAATGAAAAAGCCAACTCATGGGAGCTGTTGTGGCTCAGTGATTAAGTGCTGGCTTCCCACAAAGTGGTGGCACCATTTCACACTCCAACTCCCTATGTATAAGAATCCCACATCCTTCATATACATGTCAAAATATGTACCCAGACTCCTTAGAACTGTATCAAAACCTAGGATGTGTGTAATGGTGTCATCCATTGGTTTTAATCTTCATGTCCAAGGTAATTATTCATGTTGATTACCTTTTCATTAACTTATCAATTAATTAGATGTTTTCTTTGTGAAATGCTTTTCTGTTCTTTTGTTTATTATCAGAGTTTGTCATAGGAGTTGATCATATACTAGATAAGATTCAGATGTCAGATACATTATTTTTAATGGCTTCTAATAAATGAAAAGAAATTGACAAATTTAATTAAGGAAAATTTCATTTGTTTTTACCATAGTGTTAGTGCCTTTATAATCATGATTCATAAATGCTTGTCTAATACAAAGCAGAAACATCCTCTCTTATACAGGATTTTTAGAAGCCTTATTTGTTTTCTACTTATTTAATTTTTTGTTATATTACTTTTATCAATAATCAAAAATATTTTCCAATCTTCCACCTCATATTAATGTTTAAGAATTTAGGAAGCACGCAAATTGTTTTCAATATAGGTTTCAATTTTTTCCAGTAACTTTTATTTAAAGTGTCATTCTTTTGCCCCTTAAATTGACTTGCCTTCCATCCCTGGAACCTCCTAAAAAATAAAAGCATTCAGACAGAATAATATTTTACAAAGCCATATATTTCATCATTTAACTATCATGTAAGCACCTTGTGAAAACAGAATTTAAGAGAATGTTGGTTGTAATTAATGAGAATCCTTTCATCAATGTATATAACTAGAAACTGAATCTGTAATATTTTAATGAATTTCTCTGCAAGATTGCATGTATTTGTGGAATTTTCCAACATGGAAAGTCATTTTTGTTATTCAAAAATGGATAATATTTGTTATGACTAATTCAAAGGTTATTATAGGAATATGTGCCATAATATATGAGAAACATAAGAAAGTCTACTTAAATACAAAATTTCATGATTTCATGTTCTATATACAATGAAAGGATGCATCAGAAGTAACATACAAAATAGAAAAATAAAACCATTTTTGTTCCCTTGGAATGGAGAGCTTAATGATTCAAAATATATAATCTTAAACTTTCTAAGCTTACAGTGTATTTCATTTTATAAATAATGATGTTTACATGGAGTAAAAATAATTTTTTTGAAAGTTTAGACTTCTACATTTAAAAAATAGGTAAATTATGAGTGATTTTTTTTCACTAAGCACAGCTTTTTCAGATTTGAGGAAGACAGACCATTATGCCACACCCTTGATATTGATGATTGTACTTATGAACATTGTTCCTGTGAAATTGAAACTTAGCTTAGTGTTATATTTTGCCTAAAATTACTTCCTGAAAGCCTCCTGTTTGCTCAAATGTGGCCTCTCTCTAAGCCAAATTTGGCATATAAATGCACTATCTTCCAACCTTGATGTGGTACATGACTCCTGGGAATGATCCTCCCTGGCACTAAGGGATTATTACTAAGTGCCAACTAGGAATGCATCCAGAAAAATACTTTGACCAAATTGAGGAAATATTAAATACAAGTAATATTTTGCAATCCACTTTTAGATGTCAGTTCAGGTCACCAAAGATGGAAATGGGAAAGAATTTTAATTTTGCAACATATTTTAATGCATAATATCAAAATGGGAATTGCTTCAAACAATTATACTATATTTTTCCTGAATAAAGCATTCTCCTCATAGCTGTCTTTACAGCCTCCTTCATCTGCTTGTTTCTAAGACTGTATATTACCAAATTCAAGAATGGAGGGACTATAGAACAGAACACTGAGGTGATCATGTCCTGAATTGTGGGTGAGTTGGAGGTTGGCTTAATAAACACAGAACCAGCTGAGATGATAATGCTACTTATCATGACAATGTGAGAGAAACCGATGGTAAAAGCCTTCCCTCCTTCTCCTCTGGTTGGAAACTTGAGCACAGTTGAAAATATGCAAATATAAGACATGGTGATGAAGGCACAGCAGCCACCAACAATCACATCAGAGACAAGAATTAAATATCATTGCTTTAGGTGTCAGTGCAAGATAAATAAATAAATAAATAAATAAATAAATAAATAAATACACAAGGAATATCTGAGAAGTACATCCAACCATGGAGATCTCTCTCGTCATGGAGGAAGATGACACATGCCTTGGGTATTGTTACAGAAATATAGCACATGTCTATGACAGATTCCTAAGAAAAAAAATACGTGTGTGTAATAGTTCCAATCAAATGTAGTTATTGTAACAAGAAGATTCCCCATCACGGTTGTCAAGTACATCAATAGGAATAGCATGATGGGTAAGTCTCTGAGCTCCCACACCTCAGAAAATCTTGTACGAAGGAATCCAGTCACTGTGGTAGACTTAGGCATCTTAAAATTTACCTTGATCAAGAAGAAACAGACATAATACCTAAAAAATCATTGAGATTCAACACAGAAGAAATTTGCCTAAGTACACTTATTGTGTCATATTGTATTGGTCAGCCAAATGTGTGCTAATGTGAAATACCAAAAAGGGGTTAGTCTTAATAAAGGGTATTTATTTGGGGTAGAAGTCCACAGATACCAGGCCATAAAGCATTAAGTTTCTTCTCTCACCACAGTCCATTGACACGTGTTAGAGCAAGACAGCTGCAGGCATTTGCCAGGGCTCAGGCTTCTGAGGTTTCTCTCTTCCCGGGGCTGCATTTCTCTCTAGACGATCAGGCGAACGGCTTGCTTCTCTTCTCCTGAGGCCTTCTTTCCAGCATCAAAACTGCTTCTCAAAAGACTGCTTCAACTGTCCTTTGCCTTCCCTTTTATATTCAATTCCCCACCAACAAGGGGTGGGGCTCAATGCCCTAATCCTAACATAATCATGCCCAGATTAACAGATCAGTTTACAAGCATGATTCAATCATATTTTTGGAATTCATAATTACATCAAACTGCTACATTCCACCCTCTGAATTCCAAAAATACATTACAATATTTTAAAAAAACTTAAATCAGTAACAATCCAAGTACAAAATCATATCAAAATCATTTTAAAGAAATACAGTTTTTCTTCAGGCAAAGTCCCATCTGCTATAGACTTCTGAATGTTACAAAACCATTTAACTACTTCCAATACACAAATGGAAAGACAAAGGTTAAACATTTTGAATATCATAAAGAGAAATTGGGATGTTAAACATGAATCATGGATCCTTTACAATTCAGTAAATCCCCACGGCATCCTCCATTCAATTTCAAAATCTGAGAGTCATTCTTAAAATGATGGTTTCTTCTCCTTGGGGCCACATGGGAACTCACCCTTTCCACAGGCTTGCCCAATGGTCATTTTTTTTGGTTCCACCCTCATCAAGCATCTGGGTGTTGACCAAGCTCCAGACCTCACCACCCAAGAGTGTTGGGATGATTGCCACACCTTACCCAATCTTTGGATTAGAGTCTTCACCCCCCTAGCACAGTGAAGTGAAGACAACATTCCCCCTAACATTTGGCATACAGACTCAACCACCTCAGAGCAGCGAGTTAACCACCTGGCTTTCCCTAACCTTTGGCATACAGGCTCAACCCTCTCCGAGCAATGGGTTGACCACCTGACCTTCTCTAATCTATGGGGGACAGGTACACCCCTCTCAGACCAATGGAGTGTTGACCTTAACTGCCCTAATTTTTGAGGAATGTGCTCCAACCTCCCTGCACCCTGGGGTGGCAAAACTCTTCCTGAACATCGGGTGGGGACATCCACCCTCTTCAACTGCTGGGGAAAACTCACCCTCTGTGTATATATGGGTGGGGCTCCTCTCTTGGCCCAAGGAGATGTCTTAATCCCAGATCTCTGCTTCCACGGTTTTCTTCTTAAAGCTTTTCCTCGTTCAGTCTCTCCTTTCCATGTCCTCTTTTGTCCAAGCTGACAGTGGTTTTGTTCATACAGCATTCTCAAAAATTTGTTGGTTTAGCATGCAGGAAGCAGGGGTCCAAGCCATCAGACAGTAAGACTTTCCACAAGTCTTTCTGAGATAACTGCATCTTCAATTCTGAGTTATGAGTTCCAAGTTTAGTAAAGT
>JAKSZT010054129.1:453048-524679 GCA_026826555.1 Tolypeutes matacus
TAACTGCATCTTCAATTCTGAGTTATGAGTTCCAAGTTTAGTAAAGTTTTCAAATAGGGCATTTTCATCTGGGAATTTGATTTCCAGAAACTTGGAAGTTTCAGAATTAGTTTCTGTTTTCTTTTTGCCCAAAAGTTCTGTCCTTAGTGTATTTCTCTTGTTTAGTATTTTGCTATAAGCTTCAAAAAGAAGCCAAGCCACATTCTCCGAGTTTACCTTGGAAAGTTCTTTAGCTAAATGCTCTGGTTCACCATTTTTAAATTCTGTCTTCCATATAACACCAGGAGTTGATCTTGTTAAGTTCTCTGCAACTTTAAAACATGGATCGCCTTTCCTCCAGTTTCCAATAAAAGTTTCATCATTTACTTCTAAGGCATCATAGAAAATCTCTTTAGCGCCCATATTGCTATCAACAGTTTCTTCAAGGCTATCTTGGGCTTTTTCATCAAGCATTTCACAATTCCTCCAAAAAATACCCTTTACCCATTTATAAAACCATTCCAACATTTTGGTATATTCAAAAGCACTACCCCACTCCTGGTACCAAATTCTGTATTAGTCAGTCAAAGGTGTGCTAATGTGAAATACCAAAAAGGGGTTAGTCTTCATAAAGGGTATTTATTTAGGGTAGAAGTCCACAAATACCAGGCCATAAAGCATTAAATTTCTTCTCTCACCACAGTCCATTGCCACATGTTAGAGCAAGACAGCTGCAGGCATTTGCCAGGGTTCAGGCTTCTGGGGTTCCTCTCTTCCTGGGGCTGCGTTTCTCTCTGGACGATCAGACGAACAACTTGCTTCTCTTCTCCTGGGGCCTTCTTTCCAACATCAAAACTGCTTCTCAAAAGACTGCTTCAACTGTCCTTTGCCTTGCCTTTTATATTCAATTCCCCACCCACCAAGGGGTGGGGTTCAATGCCCTGATCCTAACCTAATCATGCCCAGATTAACAGATCAGTTTACAAGCATGATTCAATTATATTTTTGGAATTCATAATTACATCAAACTGCCACACATATTAATCCAATTTTATTCTCTGTAGTTTGTTTTGGTTAGTAGGATATAATATAATCTTTACTCATATTCCTTTAGTCTCCCTGCTTATGATACTTAGGGGAGGGGTAGTTGTAAAATGTAATCTTTAAGTGCATATTTTTATGTTGGCATGTATTTCTAGCACTTACTTTTTATAAATCATATCTTTTGGGTGGTAAAGCTTTACCTGGTAGATTAAAATATCAGATACATAGGTAATTCCTATGCACACCTGTATCATTAGTAATATGCCATGAATGATTAATATTTATGATTATATGATGACCATACAGAATATGAGTAAAAATTTGAGGGAACTAGTTATTTAGGGCCTATCAAAATTTTATCAATTACAATTCATTCCCTGACCACTGGGTAGGAAATTATTTTAATCTCTGCTTCACCCACCATGACTTTCAGTACTGATTTCATTTGAAATTTAAATCTTTAAAAATTCATCTCTCTGATGGTCATATTTTCAGTAGCTATACATAATCTACCCAGCATCTGTTAATATATGCACATTTTTGGGGGATAATTGATTCTTCAACATGGCTTTGCATTTTAATAGTTTCTTAAATGCTTTCTGGCTTCACTTTACTTTAACCTAGATAAAATAATCAGCCTAACAAGTTATATTAACACCATCTTTCATTTATTTTTATTTTATAGTTTACATTATTCATATATTATGTACAGCAATTCTATTGAAACTCTGCAGATTGTGAAGTAAAATATGCAACATTAAAAGGCAGATTATACCACTGGACGCTTAAGGGCATTTCTTAAGCCATGAAAATATAAGTGGAAAAATGGGCCTTCAGTGTTTCATTTATCTGCTCAAATAGTGAATTGCCACTTGGAGCATTTTCTCCAGCACAACTCTTGATCCTACTGATATTCACTGTTTCCTACCACAGCAATCCATAATCATCATTCAGAATCAAAATTCGCCAGTACCGGCCAGGGAAAGGAAAATTGTTGTAATACAGGGGCTTTTTCGGGACTTGGGAATCATCCTGAGTGAAGTTGCAATGTCAGGTATAGGCCAATTTATATCATCACATACATGTAGAACTGTGTGGGAAAGAGTGTAGACTACCATATGAGCTATATCCATGCTTAATGGCAAAGCCCCAGGATGCGCTTATCAATTGCAATGAATGTGCCACACTAATGAAGTATGATCATGTGGGAGGGTGTTGGATATGTGGGGAGGGGGGCATATGGCAATCCCTATATCATTTGTGTAACATTTGTGTAATCTAAGTATCTTTAAAAAAATTCACCAGTAAAGCAACATTTTAGCCTTCTGAATACTCAAGATCGATGAAACCAAATTTTTGGATCCACTATTAAATCATGAGGGTCCAGAGCTAAAACATCTCTCCATTGACATCCTACATGTTCAGTATTAGGTGGCCCATGAAAACCATTCAAATCTATTTTCCATATTGCCTCATATTTTAATATTTTTGTCCTTACTTGACAATATTTGATAATCTCAACATAGAATTATTTATTATGAACTGTGATCTGTGTTTCAGGCCATCTGGGGAATTTGATGTAATTATGAATTCCAAAAATATAATTGCATCATGCTTGTAAACTGATCTGTTAATCTGGGCATGATTAGGTTATGATTAGGGCATTGAGCCCCACCCCTTGGTGGGTGGGGAATTGAATATAAAAGGCAAGGCAAAGAAGAGAGTTGAAGCAGTCTTTTGAGAAGCGGTTTTGATGTTGGAGAGAAGGCCCCAGGAGACGAGAAACAATCCATTCACTTGATCATCTACAGCTGACCTTGTGGTGGAAACAGGAGCTAAGCCCGAAGAGAAACACAGCCCCAGGAGGAGAGGAACCCCAGAAGCCTGAACACTGGCAAATGCCAGCAGCTGTCTTGCTCTAACACATGGCAATGAACTGTGGTGAGAGAAGAAACTTAACGCTTTGTGGCCTGGTATCTGTGGACTTCTACCCCAAATAAATACCCTTTATAAAAGCCAACCCATTTTTGGTATTTCACATTATCACCCCTTTGGCTGACTAATACATAATTTGGTACCAGAAGTGGGGTAGTGCTTTTGTAATTACCAAAATGTTGGACCGGTTTTATAAATGGGTAAGGGGTATTTTTTTGGAGGAATGTGAAATGCTTGATGTGGTTGGAATGAAGAAAATGGCCATTAGGAAAGCCTGTGGAAAGGGTGGGTTCCCATGTGGCCCCAAGGAGAAGAAACCATAATCTTAAGAATGACTCTCAGACTTTGAAATCAATTGGAGGATGCCCTGCAGATTTACTGAACTGTAGAGGATCCATAACTCATGTTTAACATCCCAATTTCTTCTTATGATATTGAAAATGTTTATCCTTTGTCTTTCCATTTGTGTATTAGAAGCAGTTAAATGGTTTTGTAAGTTTCAGAGGTCTATAGCAAACGGAACTTTGCCTCAAGATGAACTATATTTCTTTAAAATGATTTTGATATGATTTTGTACTTGAATTGTTACTGATTTAAGGTTTTTGTGAGAATTGTAATGTATTTTTGGAATTCAGAGGGTGGAATGTAACCATTGGGGAATTTGATATAATTATGAATTCCAAAAATAAAAATAGCACTGCCAGGTCATATGGTAATTCTATGCTTAACTTTCTGAGGAATCACCAAACTTTTCCACAGTAGTTCTTTTGCAACTCTTGATCAGTAAATATTACCTGTGGGGAAAAGTATATCTTAACAATATCAGGTTCACTAAATTAAGTGTATTGATTTTTTTGATTTGTGTCAAATACTGTTATGTTTTCCCATAAAATATGAACATATTTAAGAACATGAATAAGTTGAGATAGAATGGTATTGCTTGATGTTAGGTTCATTAGTGAATGGTGTATTCATAATCAATTCCTTCATAAAGTTCCCCTTCATAATTGCCTTTAGCTAAACCCTTATTTAAGATTCAAGTACAGAATATTTTCTTCTGAAGTTGGTTAAACTCTGTTTCCTTTTTTTTTTTTCACAACTGCAGAATATACATTTTTTGGACTTACCTTATAATTGCACTTGCACTCTTACTTCTCAAAGTTAATGCACATCACATTCTTTCTTCCTTATTCCCTTTTTCCCTGACAAATGTAACCAGTTATAGAGAACCTTTGTTAACTTTAAGAAGACAGTGCCCATGTCACTTTCAGACAGCCCTACTGACCTTTTTTTGCCTTTGCAATAATTTATTTTGGGAAATTCCAAACATATACAAAAGTAGAAGAACTATTTTAAGAATCTCTTATACTCACCATCCAGCTTTAACAGGTAATAACCGAATGCCAAACTTCTTCACCTTTTTCATCTGTACTTTTTAAAAATTATTATTTTTTTCATTTTGAAGAAGCTTTAGAGTAGACATATGTAACATAAAAAATATAAGGGGGAAGCGGCTGTGGCTCAATCATTAGGGCTCCCATATACCATATGGGAGGCCCCGGGTTCAGTTCCCGGGGCCTCCTCGTGAAGGCAAGCCCGCCCGCACGGCGTGGTTAGCTGACCCAGTGAGCACAAGCAGCAAGGGGGGGATAAATGAATAAATAAATAAAATCTTTAAAAAAAAAAGAATATATATATATATATATATATATATATATATATATATATAGGAGTCCCATATACCCCAGTACCTCCCCCTCCCACAATTTCCCACAATAACAACATCCTTCATTAGTGTTGTACATTTATTATAATTGATGAACCCATATTGAAGAATTGCTACTAACCATGGTCTACAGTTTACATTATAGTTTACATTCTATCCCACACAATTTCATATATTATGACAAAATATACAATGGCCTGTATCCATCTCTGCAATGTCATGCAGGACCAATCCAATGTCCCAAAAATGTCACCATATTACACCTATTCTTCCCTCTCCCATCCCTCAGGACCTCTGGTGGACACTGCCTTTACATCAATGATATGAGTTCTTCCATTGCTAGAATAATAATAATTCTTTAGTAGAGTAATAATATGTCTACTTTAGTCCACTACTCATTCCCTAATCTTAAGGTTTTTGGGGATAGCAATACTGACTCTGCTTCTAATTGAAAGGGAGCTTAGATCCAATGAGGCAGATGGATGGAACTGTTTTGCTTGCCATTGCAGATTCTCGCTATTCCTTAGGAAGGGAGTTGTCCATCATCATCTCCATGTTAGTTGTCCTGGGTGAGTCCAATGAACTAGAGGTCATTCCAGACTTTATGCTTATGCAAGTCTCTGCAGGATCTCATTGATTGCCACAATTAACAGTGCCTCCAATAGCAGGGCTCCTGAGGGCCCTAGAGATATCCAGAAACTATAAGCAGGGCAGACAACTTGGGAATTCAGCACCCTGTCAGTGGGCCTTACTTTTGACTTTATGCTCCCCAGTTTAACAGAGTTTGATGAATTTATAGGTTCTCTCCACATGACTTTTCTGCCCCTTTTATTTGAACCTATAATTAACATTATACGTAATAAATATTTGTCCCAGAGATGTAAATCTTTGGTTCATCCATGTGCCAATTGAGTCCTGAATATCAGCAGAGTTACAATACCTACTGATCTTAAGAATAAAAGCTTGCTTTCTTTCTGATCCTCTTTATTTCAGGATCCCTCAAATTCTTCAAAAAGTAGTTTTCTTCTTGTTCTTGTTTTATACCAACATTTTGTTGAAAACTGATAGCATTGTAGGATGAACTTGGTTAAATATTGCCACTCAGAGGAGATCCAAGATGGCAGAGTAGGGAAAGGCAGGCTGCATGCTTCCTCTAGAAACTGTGGAAAAGCAGGCAAGCTTGCTGGGCATAAGGGAAGCTGGGTTGTCACAGAGGTGATGGAATAGGGTGGCTGGATAGAGGGAGCCCCACATAGGCATTGGGGAAAAGAGGAGCCACCAAGCTGGCCCTGAAGAAGAATGGAGCATACCAACTGACCCAGGAGGAGAGGAAAACTGCTCATCTAGCTCTGGGGGAGGAAGAGTCAGACAACTGGCTCTACAGAAGTGGGGAGCTGCTGAGGTGTGATTCCCAGGTGTGGGCCTGTGTCCAGCCTGCTAAGGGAAGCAGGGAGTGGAGGGAGCCATGAGGAAAGCTGAGGGAACTTAGCCAGAGGTGTTTTTTCTCTTTTTTCCTATTTCCTTTTTCCTTTTTTTTTTCTTCATACAAGTACTAGCAGAGAGGATGCCTGTGGAGTGATTGGCAGGTGCAAGGAGCTAGAAAGGCTTAGAATAGTGAATCTTTGGTGGCCTGAGAGGGAGGTCTGTTTTATTTTTCTCTCTCTGCACCTGGAATCCTACAGAAAGGGGATTGTGGGTTCTTCTAAGTATCCTTTAAAAAATAAAAAAATATATATTTTAAATTAAAAAAAATGGAGGACAGGTTTTGGAGTCAGGCAGATAGGGGTTCAAATTTACTAGCTTTTGATATATATGTAATTCGGGATAAAATTAACACTTTATGAGACTAAAATAACATAGTCCCTGTAAGACCCTTAGCCAGTATTTGGCATATTTTAAGTGTTCAATAAGTATCATGATTATTTTATCATTTAATTTCATGACAACTCTGTGAAATTAGTGTAAATGATGATTGTTTTAGAATATCTGCAGTAAGTTAAATTATTAACATTTAAGTTATGTTGGGGAAAAAAAATAGGCAGCGTTAGAGGAGGCTAGCCGGATTGGAGATCTGAGAGAGAAACCAAGATTTATTTTTTAAAATAATTTATATATATATATATATATATATATATATATATATATATATATATATTAAAAGATACTTAGATTACAAAAGATTTATACAAAAATTATAGGGATTCCCATATGCCTCACCTCCCACCCCTCCCACAACCTCCCACATAAACATCTCTCATTAGTGTGGCACATCACCTGCAATGGATATACACATACTGTGGCTTTGCCACTAAGCATGGACCATAGTTCACATTATAGACCACACAGTCTCACAGAAGTTTTGCATGTTATATGCTGATATACAATGGCCTATATTTGTCGTTCCAATGTCATTCAGGATAAATCCCATGTCCTGAAAAACCCCTGTATTACAAAGGCTTTTCCCTCTCCTTCACCCCAAAACATTCAGTGGCCATTGGCTCCACATTAATATCGTAAGTTCTTCCATTGCTTGAATCACAATATATCTATAACAGAATACCAGTAAGTCCACTCTAGTCCATAGCTCTTCCCCTAGTCCTGAGGAGTCTGTGATGGTGATGTCCATTCACCTCCAATTGAGAGGGGGCTTATATCCCATGGATAAGAGTATGCAGCAGCTGCATACTCTCTCAATTCCCTGGGATGGCCATTGTCCATCATCATCTCCCCTTCAGGTGTCCTGGGTGAGTTCATTGAGCTGTAGATTAAGAGTTGCATCTCTACTGAGATTCTGGGCCCAACTGGCCCATGGACAGCCCAAAGACTCCAGTCTCTGGATGTACACCTACAAACTCCAGCACCACGTATAAGTTTGAATAGTAGGGACAGATGAACCATATGCAGGGAAGACATATTTGAGTCCAACTCTGTCACTCTCAGGAGCCCAGATTCCAAAGTAGGGCCCACTGATAAGGCACCAAACTCTGGAGCTATCCACCATTATATAGGACCTAGGTGTCTCCAGAGCCCTCAGGAGCCCCTCTATTTGGAGTGATATCCACATTGGAAGCCTATGGGATCCTACTGAAATATGCATAGTGTTACCTCTGGGATGACCTCCTGAATCACTTTGAAGTCTCTTAGCCATATGAACTCATTTGACTTTACCCTTTCCCCCTTTTATTTCAGGTCTTTTTCCAGTCGTATTGCCAGTTGGCAATTGCTTGTAATCCCTCATTGCCAGGGATTTTCATCCCCTGGAAGTCATGTCTGACACTGGGAGGAAAGTAATGCATTCATATGCTGAGTTTGGCTTAGAAAGAGGCCACATTTGAACAACAAGGAGGCTCTCAGGAGGCAACCCCTAGACACCCCATAACAATAGGTGAAGTTTCAATTTCAAGAGCAAAGACTCATAAGGCTAGTCATCAATAACAAGAGCCCATCAGTGGATCATCTCCTTTGCCAGATACTGTCCCTACACTTGGGGGACCATTGCTGATCCCTTGGAGAATGTGGCAGAGCTCTCCAGGATGGGAATTCTCTCATTTATTGAGTGATTCTACACCCACTGTGACCATGCCCTGTGAGCATTTGAACAATTTCATATAGCTTTTATGTATGTTCAGGTGAACTTCTTCCCATGCACCCCCCATCTCTGACACCGCTCTCCTGACCCAGTTGTAACCCTTCTGTGATCCAAAGCATCTTTAAAGATGAAGCCAATAAAATAGCCAAATACAATTAATAGGAAAATGAAATAATAATTATAAGTTTAAATGTAAGAGATACAATAGATGAAAACTTAAAAAATACTAAAAATAAAAAATTAAAGATTGGGATATTCAAAAAATGGGAAAAAATAAAAAAATATATATTTTACATTTTGCCTTTTATCACTGCAATATCTGGTGTACAGTCTGTACCATGGGACCTTCACCCTCTCACTCCCCAGTGTCTCACCATTTTTCATTTAATTTTCAAAGAAATTTTAGGTCACAGCAAATTCACACAGAATACGAGAGTCTCATATACCCAACCTCCTCCCCCTTTCCTCACCCCATATTAAAACCTTTTTGTTTGTGGATCATTGTTATAACTGTTGTACAAATAGTGAAACATTGCTACTAAACATTGTCAATGGTTTACAGTATGGTTTACAATTTAGACCATACAATTTCATAAATTTTGATGATATTTACCATGTCCTGTGTCCATCAGTGTAAGGTAATGAAAAACATTTCCACTGACCACTAAATACCCAATGCTTGATCTATTCTGTTGCTACCTCCCCATCCCCCCGGGGACCATGATGACCCCTGGCTTGAATCATTAGATGACAAGATTCATAGTTCAACAAGAAGTCTTGACACACTGGTTTGTCCTCCCCTATTAGGAACCAGCCTTGCTTATAAGAGACGACCACCTGTCTATTTCAGAGTGAAGTGGTCCTCCCAAAGATGGGAGTCCATGTCCTTCCCACTCATTGTGTGGGTCTCCACCCACTGATACAATACATTATGACAGGATGAAAACTCACACACTCCCTAGAAGCCTTGTTTATCCATTCATCTGTTGATGGGCACCTGGGTTGATTCCAACTTTTGGCGATAGTGAACATGGCACTATGAACATTGGCGTGCATATATCTGTTCATCTCTTTGCTTTCAGTTCTTCTGGATGTATACTCAGCAGTGGAATCACTGGATCATATGGAAGATCTATATTTAGTTTTTTGAGGAACTGCCAGACTGTCTTCCACAGTGGCTGGACCTTTCCACAATCCCTACAGCAGTGTATGAGAGTTCCCATTCCTTGACATTCTCTCCAACACTTATACTCTGCTGTATTTTTTTCGATAGCTGCCTTTCTAATGGGTGTAAAATGGTATCTCATTGTAGTTTTGATTTGCATTTCCATAATAGCTAGCAATGTCAAGGATTTTTCATGTGCTTTTTAGCCATTTGTATTTCTTCCTTGGAGAAGTGTCTTTTCAGGTCAGTTGCCCATTTTTTAAATGGGTTGTTTGTCTTTTTATTTTCAAGGTGTAGGATTTCTTTATATATGCAGGATATTAGGCACCTATCAGATATATGGTGACCAAATGTTTTCTCCCATTGGATAAGCTGTTTTTATTATCTTGATAATGTCGTTTGAGGTGCAAAAGTTTTTAATTTTGAGGAGATCCCATTTATCTATTTTTTTCTTTAGCTGCTCATGCTTTGGGTGTGTAGTTCATGAAACCATTTTCTATTACAAGGTCCTGTAGATGCTTCCCTACCTTATCTTCCAAGGTCTTTATGGTCTTGGCTCTTATATTTAGATCTTTGATCCATCTTGAGTTGATTTTTGTATAACGTGTAAGATAGTGTTCTTCTGTCATTCTTTTGGATATGGATATTCAGTTCTGCAAGCACCACTTGTTGGAAGAGGCCATTCTCTCCCAACTGAGTGGGCTAGTGGCATTGTCGAGTATCAGTTGACTGTATATGTGAGGATTTATATCAGAATTCTCAAGTTTGTTCCATTGGTCAGTATGCCTATTCTCATGCCAATACCATGCAGTTTTGACCACTGTATCTTTGTAGTATGTTTTAAAGTCAGGTAGTGTGATACCTCCAAATTCATTTTTCTTTTTCAATATGTCTTTGGTAATTCGGAGCATCTTACCCTTCCAAATAAATTTTGTAGTTACTTTTTCCATTTCCTTAAAAAATACTGTTGATTTTTATTGGGATTGCATTAAATCTGTAGATTAGTTTTGGAAGGATAGATATCTTGATGATGTTTAGTCTTTCTATCCATCAACAGGGAATATTTTTCCATTTATTTAAGTCATCTTTGATTTCCTTTAACAGTGTTGTGTAGTTTTTTGTATAAAAGTCCTTTACATATTTAGTTAAATTTATTATTAGGTATTTGATTCTTTTAGTTACTATTATAAATGGCATTTTTTCTTGATTTCCTCCTCAGATTGCTCGTTATTCGTGTACAGAAATGCTACTGATTTTTGAGCATTGATCTTATAGCCTGTGGTGTTCCTGAACTCCTTTATAAGAGTCAGAAGCTTTGTTGTAGATTTCTCAGTGCTTTCTATGTATATGATTATGTCATCTGCGAATAATGAGATTTTTACTTCTTCTTTTCCAATTTGGATGCCTTTTATATATTTTTTTTGCCTCACTGTTCGAGCAAGTACTTCTAAGACAATGTTAATTAGGAGTAGTGATAGTGGGCATTCTTGTCTTTCTCCTGACCTCATAGGGAAGGCTTTTAGGATTTCACATTTGAAGATGATGTTAGCTTTGGGGTTTTTTATATATACCCTTTATCATGTTCAGAATGTTTCCTTCTATTCCTATCTTTTGCAGTGGTTTTTTTTTTTTTTTTTTTTCGGGAAAGGATGCTGTATTTTGTCAAATTCTTTTTCTGCATCTATAGAGATGATCACGTGTTTTTTTTTATTTTTTCAATCTGTTTGTGGTGGATATTACATTGATTGATTTTCTTATGTGGATACATCCTTGCCTACCTGGGATGAAACCCACCCTGTCATGGTCTATAATTCTTTTGATATGTTGTTGAATGTGATTACCAAGTGTTTTGTTGAGGATTTTAGCATCTCAGTTCATTAGGGAAATTAATCTGTAATTTTCCTTTCTTGTGGTAACTTTTTGGCTTTGGAATTCGTGTAATGTTGCCTTCATAGAATGAGTTAAGCAGTGTTCCTTCTACTTCGATTTTTTGGAAGCACTTAAGCAGGATTGGTGTTATCTCTTTCAGGAATATTTGGTAGAATTCAACTGAGAAGTCGTCTGGTCCTGGGCTCTTCTTAGTTGGGAGGTTTTTGATGACTGAGTTTACCTCTTTACTTGTAATTGGATTATTTCTTTCACTAATATATAGTGCCCATCTCTATCTTTTAAAATATATTGAGTGGAGTTCATTAATTTCATTAATTTCTTCTTTTGTAAATGTAGGCTGTTTTTGTGTTTCTAGGAATTTGTCCATTTCCTCTAAGTTATCATTCTTTTTGGCATATAAGTTTTCAAAGTATCCTCTTGTGATACACTTTATTTCTGTGGTGTCAGTAGTGATATCCCCTTCCTCATTCCTTATTTTGTGTATTTGCATCTGTTCTCTCTTTTTCTTTGTTAGTCTGGCTATGGGTTTTTCAATTTTATTGATCTACTTGAAGAACCAGCTTTTGGTTTTGTTTATTTTTTCTAATGCTGTCTTATTTTCTATTTCATTTATTTCTGCTCTAATTTTTGTTATTTTCTCCTTTCTACTTCCTCTGGGGTTAGTTTGTTGTTTTTTTTTCCCAATTCCTCCAGGTATGCAGTTAGGTCTTCAACTTTAGCTCTTTCTTTTTTTAAAAAAATATATATGCATTTATGGCTATGAATTTTCCTCCCACTACAGCTTTAGATGCATACCATAGGTTTTGATATGTTGTGTTGTCATTTCCATTCGTTTCAAGGTAGTTCTGATTTCTTTGTAGATTTCCTCCTTGACCCACTGTTTGTCTAAGAGTGTGTTGTTTAACTTCCATATCTTTGTGCCTAATCTGGTTCTCTGGCTCTTAGTGATTTCCAATTTCATTCCATTGTGTTCTGAGAAATTACTTTGTATAATCTCAAACTTTCTGAATTCATTGAGAATTTTCTGTGGCATAGCATGTGGTCTATCTTGGAGTATAATCCATGTGCACTTGAGAAGAATGTATACCCCTCTGTATTTGGGTTTAGCATTCTGTATATGTCTATTAGGTACAGGTTCTCTAATGTATTATTCAGTGTCTTTGTTTCTTTATTGATTCTCTGTCTAGATGTTCTGTCTAATGGTGATAATGGTTTATTGAAGTCCCCCAATATAATTGTAGAGGCATTTATTTCTGCACTTAGTTTTTTCAGTGTTTGCCTTATGTATTTTGAGGCACCCTGATTATCAGGTGCATAAAGGTTTATGATTGTTCTCTCTTCTTGACAGATTATGCCTTTCACTAATATATAGTGTCCATCTTTGTCTCTTACAATATATTTGCATTTAATATCTATTTTGTCTGATATTAGGATAGCTACTCCTGCCATTTTTTGGTTATTGTTTGCTTGTAAAATTGTTTTCCAGCCATTCACTTTCAGCCTCCTTGAATCCCTGTGTCTACCGTGGGTTTCTTGTAGACAGAATATAGATGGATCATATTTCCTTATCTACTCTGCCAATCTCTGTCTCTTGTCTGGTTAGTTTAATCCACTAACATTCAATGTTATTACTCTCAATGAATTTCTTACATCAGCCATATTTTCTTTGGGTTTATGTATGTTGTACGTTGTTTTTATTTCTCTTTTTGTCTTTTTAGTTGTTCTTACACACTCCTCCAACTTTCTGTCTGCTGTTTTTTCCTTTCAAACTGTATAAATTCCTTTCATATTTCCTGAAGTGCAGGTTTCTTATTGGCATACTCTCTTAATTTCTGTTTATCTGTGGATATTTTGAAAAATCCATCATTTTTTTTTTCCAGCTTTGCTGGATAGAGACTTCATGGCTGGATGTATTTTTCTTTTAGTACTTTCACTTTGTCATACCACTGCTTTTTCCTTCCATCATTTCAGATGAGAAATCAGCACTTAATCTTATTGTGCTTCCCTTGTATGTGATGGCTCTCTTTCCTCTTGCTGCCTTCAGTATTTTCTCTTTGTCTTGAGCATTGGACATTTTGATAATTATATGTATTGGAGTAGGCCTGTTGTCATTTATACTGTTTGGGTTGCACTGTGCTTCATGGACATGTACATCCATGTCCCTCAAAATGGTTGGGAAGTTTTCAGCCATTATTTCCTTCAACACTCCTTCTGTTTCCTTTCCCTTCTCTTCTACATCTGGGATGCCTATAATGCATATGTTTGTGTGTTTTTATTGTCGGTTAAATCTGTAAGTCCCTGCTGGATTTTTTCTAACTTTTTATCTATCTGTTTTACTATCTGTTTGATTTCAGATGTACTGTCTTCCACATCACTAATTCTTTCTTCTGCCTGTTCAAGTCTGCTGTTATGTGAATCCAGTGTCTTTTGGATTTGTTGGATTGTGCCATTCATCACCATCATATCCATTTTCTTTTTAAGTATGTTTACAATTTCTTCAGTATGTTTTCCCAGTGTCTTCTTAATATCCTTAATCTCTTCTTCAGTTCATTAAGTTGGTCCATATTTGTTTGGACATAATTGATTAGTTATTCGATGTTCTGCATCTCTTCCTGGTTTTTAGTTTGTTGATTGGACTGGTCCATGTCTTCTTATCAGTATGGTTTGTAATTTTTTGTTGCCCTCTGATAATTTTATTTTGATGGGTTTATTCAGTTTATTAGCTTCTCTCTCTGCCCTGAGTTTTATTTAGCTGGTGGTTCTATTTGTGTGCTAAGTTTTCTCTTTGACACTTTGTTCTTCTTCTTTTATTTCCTTGCTTTCTTCTATGTTCCCTTGAAGGAAAAAGATTAGGGCTAGAGGAATTGAAAGAGGTAAGAAAGGAAAAATGGTAATAGTAATATTGATAAAAGTTAGAAGAGGGGCCATATAAGCATTAGTAAAGTGAATATTTAACTCAAGTAGGCAGTGTAGAGTAATAGGGAAAAAAAGTGGAATACCTACAATGGAATGGGAAACCAAATAGAGGAAAATATATAGAATTATTTAAAAGGCCAGAATGATGAGGAGAAAGAGTAAAGAAAGTCCTGAAAGAAAAAGTTAATATTAAAAATTTAAAAAAAAGAAAACAGAATAGACAAGATAGAAATCGACACCCACGAAGCTGAGGACAAATGGAAACAGTGGAATCTAGGAACCACAACAGAAAGCAGAAGGTAGAAAGATGTAGTCTGGAAAAGAGATAGCATTAGTAGACAAAATCAATATACACGAGAGAATGAGAAATCAAGGAAGAAGAAGCACAGCAAAGAAGAAACAAGGTAGCAGTAGCTAATGTTTAAAAAAGGGGGGGTTGGGGAGGAAAGAGGAAAGAAAAGCAAGTGTAACCATTGGGGAATTTGATATAATTATGAATTCCAAAAATATAATTGGATCATGCTTGTAAACTGATCTGTTAATCCGAGCATGATTAGGTTATGATTAGGGCATTGAGCCCCACCCCTTGGTGGGTGGGGAATTGAATATAAAAGGCAAGGCAGAGAACGGAGTTGAAGCAGTCTTCTGAGAAGCAGTTTTGATGTTGGAAAGGAGGCCCCAGGAGAAGAGAAGCAAGCCATTCACCTGATCGTCTACAGCTGACCATGTGGAGGAAACAGGAGCTAAGCCTGTAGAGAAACGCAGCCTCAGGAAGAGAGGAACCCCAGAAGCCTGAACCCTGGCAAACGTCAGCAGCTGTCTTGCTCTAACACATGGAAATGGACTGTGGTGAGAGAAAAAACTTAATGCTTTATGGCCTGGTATCTGGATTTCTACCCAAAATAAATACCATTTATAAAGTCCAACCCATTTTTGGTATTTCACATTAGCACCCCTTTGGCTGACTAATATAGAATTTGGTACCGAGGAGTGGGGAAGTGCTTTTGCATATACCAAAATGTTGGAATGGTTTTATAAGTGGGTAAGGGGTATTTATTTGGAGGAATTGTGAAATGCTTTATGGAAAAGGCCAAGATCACTTTGAAGAAACTGTTGATAGCAATATGGAGGCTAAAGAGACTTTCTATGATGTCTTAGAAGTAAATGAGGAAACTTTTATTGCAAACTGGAGGAAAGGTGATCCATGTTTTAAAGTTGCAGAGAACTTAACAAGATTAACTCCTCGTGTTATATGGAAGACAGAATTTAAAAATGCCGAACCAGAGCATTTAGCTAAAGAACTTTCCAAGGTAAACCTGGAGAATGTGGCTTGGCTTCTCCTTGCAGCTTATAGCAAAATAAGAGACGAGAGAAATACACTAAGGACTGAACTTTTGGGCAAAAAGAAAACAGAAACTAATTCTGAAACTTCCAAATTTCTGGAAATCAATTTCCCAGATGAAAATGCCCTATTTGAAGACTTTACTAAACTTGGAACTCATAACTCAGAATTGAAGATGCAGTTATCTCAGAAAGACTTGTGGAAAGTCTTACTGTCTGATGGCTTGGACCCCTGCTTCCTGCATGCTAAACCAACAAATTTTTGAGAATGCTGTATGAACAAAACCACTGTCAGCTTGGACAAAAGAGGACATGGAAAGGAGAGACTGAACGAGGAAAAGCTTTAAGAAGAAAACCACGGAAGCAGAGATCTGGGATTAAGACATCTCCTTGGGCCAAGAGAGGAGCCCCACCCATATATACACAGAGGGTGAGTTTTCCCCAGCAGTTGAAGAGGGTGGATGTCCCCACCCGATGTTCAGGAAGAGTTTTGCCACCCCAGGGTGCAGGGAGGTTGGAGCACATTCCTCAAAGATTAGGGCAGTTAAGGTCAACACCCTGTTGGTCTGTAAGGGGTGTACCTGTCCCCCATAGATTAGAGAAGGCCAGGTTGACAACCCATTGCTCTGAGAGGGTTGAGCCTGTATGCCAAAGGTTAGGGGGAATGTTGTCTTCACCTTACTGTGCTAGGGGGGGCTAAGACCCTAACCCAAAAATTGGGTAAGCTGTGGCAATCACCCCAATACTCTTGGCGGATGAGGTCTGGAGCTTGGTCGACATCCAGATGCTTGATGAGGGTGGAACCAAGAAAATGGCCTTTGAGCAAGCCTGTGGAAAGGGTGGGTTCCCATGTGGCCCCATGGAAAAGAAACCATCATCTTAAGAATGACTCTCAGACTTTGAAATCAAATGGAGGATGCCCTACAGGGTTACTGAACTGTAGAAGATCCATAACTCATGTTTAACATCCCAATTTCTTCTTATGATATTGAAAATGTTTATCCTTTGTCTTTCCATTTGTGTATTAGAGGCATTTAAATTGTTTTGTAAGTTTCAGAGGTCTATAGCAAACGGGACTTTGCCTCAAGATGAACTGTATTTCTTTAAAATGATTTTGATATGATTTTGTACTTGAACTGTTACTGACTTAAGTTTTTGTGAGAATTGTAATGTATTTTTGGAATTCAGAGGGTGGAATGTAAGCATTGGGGAATTTGATGTAATTATGAATTCCAAAAATATAATTGGATCATGCTTGTATACTGATCTGTTAATCTGGGCATGATTAGGTTATGATTAGGGTGTTGAGCCCCACCCCTTGGTGGGTGGGGAATTGAATATAAAAGGCAAGACAGAGAACAGAGTTGAAGCAGTCTTCTGAGAAGCAGTTTTGATGTTGGAAAGGAGGCCCCAGGAGAAGAGAAGCAAGCCGTTCACCTGATCGTCTACAGCTGACCTTGTGGAGGAAACAGGAGCTAAGCCTGGAGAGAAACACAGCCCCATGGAGAGGAACCCCAGAAGCCTGAACCCTTGCAAACGTCCGCAGCTGTCTTGCTCTAACATATGGCAATGGACTGTGGTGAGAGAAGAAACTTAATGCTTTATGGCCTGGTATCTGGACTTCTACCCCAAATAAATACCCTTTATATAGACCAACCCATTTTTGGTATTTCACATTATCACCCCTTGGCTGACTAATACAGCAAGAAACAAACAAACAAATGAAGAATAACCAAACAAACACACAGGGATTCAGTCAAACAAAGCTAAAGAACAACAGTGTTCCTTCTTAGGCCCTTGTGGACCCTTCAGCCTGCCTGTGTTCATCAATCAATTACCCTGCAGGCTGCTATCTGCAGGTTTTGAGGAGATTTTAGCCATTAAACTAATTAAAAAAAAATTTTTTTTAAGTAAACTTTTCTTTTTTTGGAGAAATAAGCGACCCAAATGAAAGCCTCTTATAGACCACCCCCTCCACCAAGGGGACTGTAAATAGGCTTGTAGAAACTTATCAGAAACTTCCCACTGTCTGACCCCCCCCCACAGGAGCTGAAACTAAGATACTCTACAGTGAAGAACTATAAAATTGGCTGATTCCACCCCCTCCTGAGCCAAGCCCATGTATCCCAGGGTGGTTAGGTAAATCAGGCTTCCTCAGGAGATTCGCCTCCCTGTTAGACTGGTGCCACTTCAAGCCAGCTGATTTGTCCCCAAAACTGCAAGGGGGTCCAGGCAGCAAACCCACAGAAAAGAAACTCTTCTCCACCCTCTGGCTGAACCCTTCCACTCTCAGAGAATGATCCCTCTTACTGGGTTGCCGGCGGTAGTCAGGGTTCTCCCTTGCCCTTTGCCCTGAGAGTGGGGCTTAGCCATCCATGCCACCGTTTCCAGTTGGGGAAAAACTCACAATTTTATCTTTTTTTTAATTTTAATTTTTATTTATTGTGGGTAAAAATCAAAATTTTCACAATACATACCAACATTTGCAAAATGATATATAAATGTATATGCATTCATGTGCATTTGCTTACAAAAATGTTATTTATGTATATATATAAATATATTTTAAGAGGTGCTTAGATACCCAAAATATTACACGGAGCAATCCATCTCACTGTCCAGCTCCCTCCAGATTGATGTCTCTAAGTTTCTCACTCTGTGGGCTCCCAGAACAGACCACTCGGGCAGGATCCTGTCCTAATCAGCTGTCCTCTGTGAGAGAGATGGTGAGTGCCCACCTAAACTGATGCCATCTTGCCTTCTCCCAGCAAACCCAGATTTTTTTTGTTTTGTTTGCTTGTGTGTTTTTCTTCTCCTCTTCCTTATTTCCTTCTTAACCTCTTTTCTTATTTTCTCTCATCTCTTCTCATTCTTATTGTCTTTTATTTTTCCCCATTTTTCCTTCTTCTTTTTCTTCCCTTTCTATCTTTTATTATTTTACCCTTTTTTTAATTTTTTCTCCATCCTTCCATTTTGAATTTTGTCTTTCATTATTCCCTCTTCTTTTCTTTCTTCCTTTCTGCTTTTCCCTGTTTCATTTTTCCTTCTTCTCTTAAAACTTATCTGGTGTTTTGTTTATTCTTATCTCATTTCATTTACATTATGTTTTAAGTTTTTTATTTTTCCATTTTTCAACTTTTAAAATTTGTGTTCCTATTTACTTTTTCCCCTCTTATTTCTTATTCTCTGACTCTTTATCCTTGCTTTTTTTTAGTTTTTCCTTTCTTTTTCTTTTTGCTCTCCTTCATTCTTTCCTTTTTTGTAGATCTAATTTTTTTCCTTTGAACATGGGTAACTAGAAGGATATAGAATGAGTGGAACCAAGTATGAAGAGGATTCCTAACACAAAAGCAAAGAAAAATAAAACCACAGACAAAGAGGATAAACTAACTGAATAAGCCCATCCTGATAAAAAGATGAGTAGACATCAGCAAAAAATTACAGGCCATACCAATAAATAAGAAGTCATGGCCCAGTCTGATGAAAAACCTAAAAAACAGGCAGAGGTGTATAATGTGGAAAAACTAAATAAGGATATGCAAACAAATATCCTTAATCAAATCAGTGAAATGAAGGAATAGATTAAGTATATCAAGAAGACACTATGGAAATATACAGAAAACATTGTAAACACATGTAAAAAAGAAAAAAAAAAAAACTTACAGTGATGAAAGGCACAATGCAAGAAATTAAAAATACACTAGAATCACATAAGAGCAGATTTGAACAGGCAGAGGAAAGAAGAAGCAAGTTCAGAGACAGGACATCTGATATCGCACAGATAATAAAAGAATTAGACAAAAAATGGAAAAAAAACATGGATTCAGGGAACTGAATGACAATACAAAGCAGACAAACATAAGCATTATCGGCAACACAGATGGAGAAGAGTTGGTAAAGAGGGTAGTGTATTTGAGGAAATAATGGCTGAAAAATTCCCAACTCCTATGAGGTACATGATAAACATGTCTATGAAGTGCAGCATTCTCCAAGCACAATAAATCCTAGCACACCTACTACACATACTTAGCATGTGGAAGTTTGAAATTATTTACAAATACCAAAATCAGTTATAGATTATGTCTGTAAACTGTTCTGTTCCTCTGAGCATGATACCCCTTGATTGATTTAAATTCAAAGGCTTTAAATTTACTTGATCAAATCAAGATTAGAGCTTTCATTCAACCATGTCATTAAGACATGTAGGTATGAGTCCCCACCCTCTTGGTAGGCTATATAAATGTAGACTCACCCAAGGAGAACATAGGAGAAGATACACAGGTGAGAGAGAGAGCTCTGTAGATACAGCAGAGAACTTTGGTCCTGAGGCCCTGGAGAGAGCTGAGTCATTCACCTGATAGCTTGCAGCTGCAGAGACCAGAGCCCTGAGCAGCTGAAAAGGTCTAGAAATTAATGAGTCTTCCAGCCTATAGCTGAGATCAAAAGAAGCTGGAACCATGGAGCCTTAAGTGGAAGAAGGAAGGAAGACAATGCAGACTTTATCTATCATCTTACTTCAACATGTGGCAACTGACTTTGGGTGAGAAATCAACCTTGAGTTGGACTCTTTAGGGCCTTGTAACTGCAAGCTTTTACCCCAAATAATACCCTTTTAAAAAGCCAACAGATTTCTGGTACTTTTCATCAGCACCCCTTTGCCTGACTTGTACTACCAGATTGTCTCAAGCTTAAGACAAAGACAGAATTCTGAAAGCAGCAAGAGAAAACTCCACACTTTTGGGGTAGGGAGGGGATGAGCAGTTGAAATACAGGGGCTTCTTTGGGAGTTGGAGGTTGTCCTGAGTACCGTTGTGGCAACAGATGTAGGCCATTTTAAATCAGCACACACCGCTAAGAACTGAGAGGGAAAGAGTGTGGTCTACGGTGTGAACTGTGGTCTATGGTTGGTGGCAAGGCTCCAGGATGTGTAAGTTCATTGAGGGTGGTGGGCCACACTTGTGGGAGATGTTTGTGTGGGATGTGGTGGGAGGTGTGGGAGGTGGGCTACATGGGAATCCCAGTGGGTTCTGTGTAATATTTTGGGTAATCTAAGCACCTCTTAAAATATATGTACATATATATATAAATTTTAAAAAATAAATAAATAAATAATTGGGAAAAAAAAAAAGTGATCCTTCACATATAAGGGAACCTTGATAAGATTAAGTGCTGATTTCACATCTGAAACCAGGGAGGTGAGAATGCATTTTTTTTGTTGTTGTTGTTATTTGTTTGTTTTGTTTTGTTTTAAACAAGTTATTGAAGTATATCATTCATACATGAACATAAACAATAAATGTTCAGTAAACATTGTGAACTTACAAAACAAACGTGCATAACATCATTCAGGGCTCCCATACATCACCCCACCGCAAATACTTTGTATTGTTGTGAAACATTTAAGAAATTATGAAAAAGCATCAGCAAATATTACTCCTAACTATAGTCCATATCTTATTCACCTATACATTTTTTAAAGGATTTATTTATTTATTTACTTTTATCCATTTTTACCAACCCCTGTTTTTGCTGTTTTTTTGTCCATTCATTGGGCAAGATTGTGTCTGTTTCTTGTCCTCTCTTTCATCCTTCTCCTCTTGTCTTCACTAGGAATCGATCCTCAGAAACACCAATGTGGGAGAGAGGCATCCTACCATCTGCACCACCTTAGTTCCTGGGTTTTTGGTGCATCTCGTCTTGGCTCTCACTTATGTCACTCTCCTGTTATGTCATCATCTTGCTGTGTGGCTCGTGGGGCCTGAGAGCACACCTGTGCATGGGGCCTGATGGCCTGTGCACCTTCTATATTTTTCTTTTTTAAAATTTTTATCAGGAGGTCCCAGGGATGGAACCCAGGTCCCTCCATATGGGAGACAGGTGCCCAAACATTTGAGCCACATCCATCCCCCTGCAATATCTCTTAAGGTTGACCAAACATACCTAGAGTTACAGTCACTTCCCATACAGGATGACCATATAATAAATCAGGTTTAGTTTATCACCAGCATTCTAAAAAACAGACCTAGGGAGAAAAACTTGGTCTGGGGACACATTTATGGTTTCTAATATAGTGAATGTTTACCCTACCCTGATTATCACAAAATCAGGGCAGTGAGAATAAGAATGCTGATGTTTTGACACAGTTAAGGTGCTGGAAGAAAAAAAACTGGTCAGCCAAGAATTCTAAAACCAGCAATATTGTCATTCAAAAATGAGGGAGAGTACAAAATATTCACAGATAAACAGAAATATAGAGGATTTGTCAACAAAAGGCCTGCCCTTTAAGAAATAGTGAAAGGAGTTCTGCAGATTGAAAGGGAAAAAGTGGACAGAGAGGGTTGGAGGAGAGTGTAGGAAGATTACTGATAAGAGTAACTAAAAGTATTAAAAATACATATAAGCCTAAAGAAAAAATGGCTAAAATAAATAGTACATTGACAGTAATAACATTGAATGCTAATGGATTAGAATATTCAATCAAAAGACCCACACTGGCAAAGTGGACAAGGAAATATGACACATCTAAATGTTGCCTACAAGAAACTCACTTATACCTAGGGCAAAAAAAGTTTCAAGTGAAAGGTTGGAAAATTATTTTACACTCTGTAGGGTATATGAAGGCAGAATGCCCTTTCTGTGAACTTGAGGCCCTGGAATAAGGACTGGTCTGGCCAACCACCTGACCCTCATAAACAAGGGGTTGGATATAAGCATAGAAGGAGCACCTACCATAATAATCAGGAGGTCTGGTAATTGTTAACTAGTAACCCTTGTATCCTTCTGTTTGTAACCTTATAAAAGATGACTGTGTCTGTTAGGGAGCATGGAGCATGGTGTGGTACCTTCTGCCCAGCTAATCTCGGGTCCTGTAAGTAGGCTGATCATCCCCAGAACTGCCACCACCATAGTCTGTGTATGAGTAAGTAATGAAGGCATGACAGTTACTGGGTTCCCATGTGGTTTCTCTGGAATATCAAATTAGCTGGCCAGGGTTGATAACCTGCATTAAAATTTGCATAGTTGGCAAGCCAGGGTCTCCACCTGCATTATATACACAAATAGTATACAAAAAAGGCATGGGTAGCTAATTAACATTGGACAAAATAGGGTTTAAATGCAAAACTGTTGTAAGAGACAAAGAATGACACTATATATTAATAAAAGGGGCACTCTACTAAAAAGAAAGAATAATCATAAATACTTATCAACATAACTAGGGAGACCAAAAATACTTGAGAGAAATACTGGCTAAACTAAGGGAGAAATAGATACCTTTACAATTATAGTGGGGGGTTATAATATACCATCATCACCATTAGAACATCTCAACAGAGGTTCAAATAAGAAATAGAGACCTTGAATACACATCAGATGAACTAGATCTAATGGACTTATACAGGTTATTAAACAAAAAAAGAGCAGGATATGCATTCATCTAAGTGCTCAGGGATCATTCTCCATGATAGACAACATGCTGGGTCATAGAACAAGTCTCAACAAATTTAGAAACATTGAAATTTTGCAAAACATTTTCTGCGCCCACAATAGAAAGAAAATGGAAATCGTTAAAGGATGGAGAACAGAAATAGTCAAAAATATATGGAAGTTAAACAACACATTGTTAAACAATCAGTGGGTCAAGGAGGGAATTACCGGAGAAATCAACTACCTCAAAGCAAATGAGAATGAGAACACAACATATCAAAATTCATGGGATACAGCTATATTAGTGCTAAGAGGGAAACTTATAACCCTAAATGTCTACATTAAAAAAGAATAAAGAGTTAAAATCAAAGACATAACTGCACACCTGGAGGAACTAGAAAAATAATCTAATCCCAGAGCAAGCAGAAAGAAAGAAATAACAAAGATTAGAAAGAATTAAATGAAATTGAGACAGCATTAGAAAGAATTTAGAAACCAAAAACTTCATTCTTTGAGAAAATTAAAGAAATAAACCCTAAACTAGATTAACAGGAAAAAAAGATGTAAATCAACAAAATCAGAAATGGGAGTAGGGATGTCACCACTGACCCCACAGAAATAGAGTACCATAACAGGATTCTTTGAAAAATTGTATGACAACAGGATGGACAATTTAGATGAAATGTATGAATTTCTAGAAACACAGAAGAAACTTACATTGATGAAAGAAGAAATAGAACTCACAGACCAATCACAAGTAGTGAGATTGAATTAGTCATCAAAAACATCCCTAACAAGAATAGCCCAGGACTAGATGGCTTCACAGGTGTAGTCTATCAATAATTCTGTAAAGAACTCATATGTACACTGCTCAAATTCTTCAAAAAAAAAAAAATGAAGATTGAATATTATGTAACTCATTCGATGTCAACATCACCCTTAAACCAAATCAACTTAAAGATGCTACAAGTAAAGAAAATTACAGTTCAATCTCTCAGGTGAACTTAGACATAAAATTTTACAACAAAATACTTGCTAATCAAATCCAACAACACATTGATCAAATTATACACAATGATCAAGTGGGTTTTATTCTAGGTATGCAAAAATGGATCAATATAAAAAATCAAATAGTGTAATATTCCACATTAACAAATGGAAGGAAACAACTCACATGTTCATCTCTATTAGCTCAGAAAAGGCATTCTACAAAATACAGCATTTTTTTTATAAAAACACTCAAAACAATAAGATTAGAAGGAAACATCCTTAATATTTTAAAGGGCATATATGAAGAACCAACAACTAACATCTTGCTCAATGGTGAAAAAGTAAAGGATTACCCTCTAAGATCTGGAATAAGACAAGGAAGCCTACTGTCACCACTCTTATTTAATATAGTATTACAAGTACTTGCTTGAGCACATATTCAAGAAAAATGAATAAAAGTCATCCAAATTGGAGAGGAAGAAGTAAAACTTGCTATTTGCAGATGCCATGCTCCTATACATTAAATATCCTGAAAAATCTACAATAGAGCTTCTAGAGCTGATAAACAAGTTCAGTAAAGTGGCAGGATACAAAATCAACATGCAAAAATCCGTAGTGTTTCTATATATTAATAATGAGAAATCTGAGTAGGAAATCAAGAAAAAAATTTCATTTACAATAGCAACAAATAGACTCAAATATCTAGAAATTAATTTAATGGGGAATGTAAAAGATACGTATTTAGAAATCTATGACAAACTGCTGAAAATAAAAGAGGACCTAAACAAATGGAAGGATATTTTATGTTTATGAATTGGAATTCTAAACATCGTGAAGATGTCAATTCTACACAAATGACATATAGATTCAATTAAATGCATATCAAATTTCTAAAAGCCTACTTTAGAAATAGAGTAAGAGAAAAGTCAAATTACTAAACTAATTTGGAAAGGAATGTGGTCCCAAATAGCCAAAATCATCCTAAAAATAAAAAGCAAAGTCAAAGGACTGTTGCTTCATGACCTTGAAGTGTATTACAAAGCTACAGTAGTCAAACCAGCATCGTATTGGCATAAAGGTAAACAAATTCATCAATAAAATAAAAATAAGAGTTCAGTAAAAAGCTCTCATCTCCATGGTCAACTGATTTTTGATAAGCCTACCAAGTCCATTTTTCTGGGACAGAAGAGTCTCTTCAAAAAATGGTGCTAGGAGAGCTGGATATTCATAACCAAAAGAATGAAAGAGGACTCTTCTGCCTCTCCCTATACAAGAATCAACTCAAAATGGATCTAAGACCTAAACATAAAAGCCAGGACCATAAAATTCCTAGAAGATAGCATAGGAAAACTTCTCCAACACCTTGTAGTAGGTGGAGGTCTATTAAACCTTACATCCAAAGCACAAGCTACAAAAGAAAAAATACAGATTAATGGGACCTCTTCAAATTTGAACACTTTTGTACCTCAAAGGTCTTTGTGAAGAGGGTAAAAAGGCAGACTACTCAATGAAGAAAATATTTTGAAGGCATACATCTGACAGAGGTTTAATATCCATTATATATAAAAAGACCCTACAACTCAACAACTAAAAGACAAATGACCCGATTTAGAAAAATGAGTAAAAGTCCTGAATAGACATTTTTCTAAAGAAGAAATACAAATGGAAAAACACATGAAAAAGTGCTCAGCATTGCTGGCCATTAGGGAAGTACAAATCAAAGCTAAAATGAGATATCATTTCATACCTACTAAAATCGCCATTTAACAAAACAGAAAACTACAAGTGTTGGATATGTGGAGAGATAAGAATGTATATTCACTGTTGGTGGGAATGTAGGATGGTACAGCCACTGTGAAGTCTTTTTGGCAGTTCCTAAGAAAGTTAGATATAGTTCTACCGTGTGACCTAGCAATACTGCTACTAAGTATATACCTAGAAAAACAGAGCAGTGACACAAACAGGCTTCTGCACACTGATGTTCATAATGACATTATTCACATTTGTCAAGAGGTGGACACAATTCAGATGTCCATTAACTGATGAATGGACAAATTGTGGTATATACACATGATTGAATATTATGCCACTGTAAGAAGAAATGAAGTTGTGAAGCATACAATAATGTGGATGAACCTCGAGAATGTTAGATTGAGAGAAGAAAGGCAGACACAAAAGGACAAATATTGTATGGTTTTGCAATCATGAACTAAATATAATAAGCAAAATCATGGAGTTAATAGATAGAATATAAGTCACCAGAGAAAAGAATATAATTAGAGAAAGTAAAACTGACATTTAATCTGTGTGGAATTGGTTAAAAGTTGTTTGGAAATGTTTGGAAATGAATAGAAATGGTGAAAGCATATCATAGGTTTGTAATTAGTAGTGCTAACATAGGGGTGTGATAGTGTGTTTTTTGTTTTGTTTTGTTTTGTTTTTGAGTAATGAAAATGCTCTTCTATTGATTGAAGTGATGAATTTGCATATTGGTGATTATAACAAATACCACTGATTTTATACCTTAGATAAAGTATATGGGAAAAAAAAATAGTGTGGGTTGGAGGAAAATACACCAAATGTAAGATATGGACCACAGTTTTTGGTAACATTTGATGATACTCTTTCATAATTTGTTACAAATGTTTTATGACAATGCAAGGTATTTGTGGTGGGGTAACATATGATGTTATGTATGTCTGTTTTGTAAATTCATATCTTTTACTATACACATATTGTTTATGTATGTTCATGCATGAGTGATATACTTCAATAAATTGTTTTTAAAATGAAATAAAAATAATGGATATACCATCTAGAAAGATCAATTAGAAAATACAAGAAATGGATGATACACCAACTCAACAAGACCTAAGAGACATACATAGATCATCCCATAGCAGAATGCACATTCTGCTCATGTGCACATGGATCATTTTCCAGGATAGAGCATATCCTAGGTCAAAAAACAAGTCTATAAATTCAAAAATATTGAAATCTTCTCCACTACATCGGCATGGAGCTAGAAATTAAAAGCAGAAGGAGAAATCGAAAATTCAAAAATAAGTTGAAATTAAACAACATGCTCTTAAGCAAGTGGGTTAAATAGAAAACCACAAGGGAATTAAGGAATCATCTTGAGGCAAATTAAAACAAACATTTGGCATACCAAAACTTATGTGATGCCTGAAAGGCAATACTGACAGGCAAATTTATAGCTCTAAAAGCCTACATTAAAAAAGAATAAGGTATAGAATTAGTGACCAAACCTCAAAACTTAAAATACTTGAAAGAGAATAGCAAAGTGAGCTGAAAAAGAGAATATCAAAGATTAGAACAGAAATAAATGAAATAGAGAACAACAACAACAAAAAAGAATCAAGAAAAGCAAATTTGGTTCTTTGAAAAGGTCAATAAAGTTGACCAAACTTTAGACAGAGTGATGAGAAAAATAGATGCGTTACAAATATAAAAAATCTGAAACGAAAAGGGGCCATTACTAAGGAACCCTCTTAATTAAAAAGGATTACCTTTTTCATTAAGTAAACTAGATGCCAAGACAACAACAAAAAAATTACAATACACACCAAGAAAGAGGAAGATATGGCCAAGTTAAAGGAACAATGTAAGGTTCCAGATGACATAAAGGAGTTGAGACAACTAATCATAGCTGTTCAAACAAATCTCCTGAATAAATTCAATGAGATGGCTAAAGAAATTAAGGATGTTAAGAAGACATTGGATGAGCACAAAGAAGAATTTGAAAGCATACATATAAAAATAGCAGATCTTTTGGGAATGAAATGTGCAATAAATGAAGTAAAAAAATGCACTGGAATCATATAAGAGCAGGTTAGAGGAGGCAGAAGAAAGGATTGGTGAGCTTGAAGAAATGGCCTCTGAAAGTGAACATACAAAAGAACAGATGAAGAAAAGACTGGAAAAACTTGAACAAGGTCTCAGGGAACTAAAGGACAGCAATAGATGTGCAAACATAACTGTCATGGGTATGTCAGAAAGAAAAGAGAAGGGAAAGGGAGCAGAAGGAAGATTTGAAGAAATAATGGTAGAAAATTTCCCAACCCTATTGAAGAATGTAGATATCCATTTCCAAGAAGCACAATGTACTCCCATCTGAAAAAATCCAAACGGACCAACTCCGAGACTCATACTAATCATAATGTTAAATGCCAAAGAAAAAGAGAGAATTCTGAGACCAGCAAGAGAAAAGCAATGCATAATATATAAGGGATATCCAATAAGATTAAGAAACCATAGAGGCAAGAAGACTATGATATGATATTTTTAAGATACTGCAAGAGAAAAACTTCTGCCAAAGATCTTATATGTGGCAAGATTGTCTTTCAAAAATGAGGGCGAGTTTAGAATATTCACAGATAAACAGAAATTGAGAGGGTTTGTAACCAAGAGACTTGCTTTGTAGGAAATGCTAAAGGGTGTGCTACAGCTTGAAAGAAAATAACAGGTGAGAGTGGCCTGGTAGAGAGCTTAGAAATGAAGATTATATCAAAAAAAGTAATTAAAAATGTCAAAAGATTGGTGAAATTAAAATATAACAGATAAAAATGAAAATATTTAGGAATAAACTTAGCCAACAATGTAAAGCACTTGTATTCAGAAAACTACAACTCATTATTAAAAGAAATTTTTAAAAAGTCTTAAATAATTGGAAGAACATTCCATGCTCATGGATTAGAAGTGTAAATATCATTAAGATGTCAATTGTATTCAAAATGATATACAGATTCAATGCAATACTGATAAAAATTCCACCAGCATTTTTTAAATGAATGGAAAACATACCCTTTTTTAGAAGGGTAATGGGTCCTGAATAACCAGAAACATCTTAAAAAGGTAAAGTGAAGTTGGAGGACTCTCATTTCTGGACTCTAAGTTATATTACCAAGCTACAGTGCTAAAGACAGCATGGTACTGGCATAAAGACAGATACATTAATCAATGAAACTGAATTGATGGTTCAGAAACAGACCCTCAAATCTATGGTCAAGTGATTTTTGACTAGCCTGTCAACCCACCCAGCTCAGGCAGAACAATCCATTCAACAAATTGTGCTGAGAAAACTGGACTTCTATAGCAAAAGACGGAAAGAGGACCCCTATCTCACACTTTATACAAAAATTAACTCAAAATGAATCAAAAACCTAAATATAAAAGCAAGAGCCATAAAGCTTCTAGAAGAAAATGTAAGAAAATATCTTCAAGATCTTGTGGTAGTTGGTGAATTTTTAAAAGAGATAAGAGGAGGATTGAGATGCACTGCCGATATTAAATGTATGTAGATTTAATTAGCTTTACTGTAAAAATATGGAAATGTAAAGAGTTGATGTTAACACAATATAGTGAGTAACAACTGGTTTATAAATGAGGATGTGGCTGAAAATGGTAGTCTAGGGATGTAAATGCCAATTGAAAGAAAGCTAGAAAATATTCTAGGAACTGAATAGCACAGTAAACCCAGAGGTGGATGACAATTGTGGTTGGTAGTCTAAATGCAAGAGTGTCCTTTGTGAGCCAGAGAAGATGTACATCACTATTGCAGGGTGATGGCAATGTGGAGAAGCATGGGAAAATACAACTGGGGTATCCTATGAACTGTGGTTAACAGTAATAATGTAATATTCTTGCATCTATGCCAAAGATGTACTGTGTTGTTAATGGGGGAGTATGAAAAATGTGTGCAAAATGTACGCTATGGACTTGGTAATAATAGGATATTATCTCATAATCTGTAACAAATGTTCCACCAGAGTGTGGTGTGTTGATAGAGGGGTATTGTTTGGGAATTCTGCCCATGAGCATGATTGTTTTATAAGTTTACAACTTCTGCCATATATATATATATATAATATTAATTATGTGGGTTGGGGGAAAAATACACCAAATGTAAGATAAGGACTATAATTAGCAATAAGAGTTGTCAATATTCTTTCATAACTTGTAATAAATATTTCATGGCAATGTGAGGTGTTGGTGCAGGGTTAATGTATGGGACCCCTGTATGATATTATGAATGTTTGCTTTGTAAGTTCACAACTTTCACTATACACTTATTGTTTTTGTATGTTCATGTATAAATTATATAAAAAATAATAATAATAAGGTGGGTTGAGGGAAAATACTTTGTGTACTATCGCATTTCTGGTTTTCTTTCTCTTAATAAAGTCCTCTGCATACCTTGAAAATAGAGTTTCAAAAATGCCAAAAATTAATCCTTAAAAAACTAATACCACCTTATAACATGACATTTATAAAACTTTTGGAAAAAATAACCTATATTAGGAATGAAGAAAAATAACAATATATTTTATGAGAAGATACAATGTTACATTTTATACTTTATATTAAATTCACAAACTCCCAGAAAACAAAAACTGACAAAACTGATAGAAGAAAAGCTATAAAATATGGTTAGTAATATTCCTTAGTTAATTAAAATTTTGGAAATTATAGAAATTAATCATTACAAAGAAAATTTCATGGAAGGATGGAATCATCAATAACACTTTTAAATATTTAAGGAAGAAATTTTGGTTTATTTAAGGAAGGGAATTTTGATTATATTTATCTTTTGAAAATTAATTTTCATAATAAGCACAGTTTATATCTTAACATTAAATAAGATAAATCCTATGGTCATCTCAAGAAGCAGTTTAATTTAAAAAAACTTAATCAATTTAAAGTTCTATGGACTCAGCCTATACCAGAATAGTTCTGTGAATTAGGTGCCTTTTCCAAGTCATTGCCAGCTCTACAGGTTTCTTTTTGATGGTTGACTTGTCTCTCCTGTCCCATACAAATAGTTGAAACTGTGTGATTTACATGAGTATAAAATCAGAAACTGACAAAATTATATCTGCAATTACAAATTAGGAGAGTGGTCACTGGATGGGTCCATGCAGGGTGAATGTTGATCACTGGAAGGGAAAACTAAGAAATTTTGGAGTTGCAGCATTAATGTGTTTCTTAATCTGAAGGCTAATTACAAAGATGTGTTCAGTTTGTGAAAAGTCATTCAAAATAAGTGTAAATGTCTTTATTTTAATTTCAATAAAATTCTTAAAACTAAAGAAAATCTAAAAATATTTAATACATAGATGACTATTATAGAATATTTAGTATATATAACATAACATGAAATATGAGAGATATAAAACCAAATATTGCAGTAAATTTTAAAGACCTTAATCTATTAAAATGCACTATAACACTATATCAGATCATAAATGTAAATTCAGCTCTACACTAAGCAACTTCACTATGACCACTCTTTAATGTAATTAGGCAACAAGCTTAAAATAAAATTGTGGGCAAAGGAAGCTACAAAGAAAACATGGAGAAGTCAAAACAGAGTAAATAATGCAGTCAGCATGCTGTTAAAAACTGTTATGAAATATAATTTATTTTAAAAATATAAACAAAATAATCCATTCCAATTTGGATTTAAAATTCTTTTATATTAATAAAATTGACAAAAGTTTAAAAACAATGATAAAAATATATAATGGAATCTACATAATACAGGTTAAGCAAAGCTCAAAGAAAACAAAAAAACCCACATACATTAATACTTTTTTCTGTATACTATAATGCTAGATAAAAACCATGACAGAATAAAATGAAGGAAAGTGAAAGGAATTAAAGAATAACATGGGAATTAGGCAACTAGAAAACAAGGATAGTAAAAATAAATTTTACTACTTCTTTGGAACTAATCAACAATATAATAATATAGAATAAATTTCCTTCTGACCTAATCAAGGGAAGAAAAAGAGAAACAAAAAGAGGAATCATCAAGAACTTTAATATCTCACCACAGAATTATATTTAAGCAAATTAGAACATATAGAAGAAATGAAACATTTGTAGAAAAGTATTGCTTACCATATCTTGCAAAAAAGCAATTATTCTGACAAGTTTATATGGAGGCTACAGAGACTTTACAAAGTCCTTCTAGATTGCATTGAGGAATTAATATTTTCACATTTTTATTGAGTTATAAAATATATAAATTATATCATACGTGAATTATATCATATGTATACACCTTAATGAATATTTCCACAGAAACAGTACTTATATCAAACTATGGAATATCTCCACCATCCAAGTAAATCTCTTAACATTTTGTAGATACTGTCCTGAAGTAGTCACTTTCTGACTTGTTAAAATATCAATTACTTTTGTGGGGTTTTTTTGCACTCTTTATTAATAGAATTATATTATATGCCCTCTTTTTTAACTGCCTTATTTTACTTATTGTAATGTCTGTGAGATTCTTTCATTGTCTTCCTTGTAGGAATTTGTCTGTTTCACCTAAATTTTAAAATTTGTCATAAAGATGTTCATAATATTCATGTTATGTCTGTATTCCCTCTTTAATATTATTTCTTTTTCATTTCTGATATTGGATATCCATGTCAACCTCCCTCTGGAAAATTTGTGATCTTCTGTAAACCTGAATTTTGGCTTTGTCTATTTTTCTATTTAACTTTTATTTTCTATTTTATGAATATATATATATTTATTCATTATTTTTATCTACTACTTATGGGTTAACTGGCTTGCCCCCCCCCTTTTCCTACTAACTCTTTTGATGGATACTTCGACCTTTGACTTTTCAGCCTTTTTTTTTTGACATTGTGTACATTTAAGGCTATAAAATTTCTTCTTATAACAGCATTACCTGCAGCAGCAAATTGTGATGTATGGTATTTTCTATATCAAGCCTTTTAAAATATTTTTTCAACTTTAAATCATATCTCCTTTCCATCACAGTACTTGAGATGTTTGTTGCTATTTCCAAACATAAGTATATTACATTTATATTTGTTATTGATTTCTAAATAAATTTCACAGTGGTTAGGGAACAAACTAAATGATTTCAATTTGTTTTATGTCTTATCATATCGATCATGTGCATCTCTCACTTGTTTAAGAATTATATCAAATATGTTAACAATATCTTCAAATCTTCTAGGTCTTTCTGAAATTTTTTGAAGGCAGGTAGATTTTTCTTGTAATAAAAGAGGGCTGTGTTAAAATTTTCCAATGTTATTTTGGATTTCTAACTTTCCTATTATTTTTGGATAATATATTTTGAGGTTATATAATTAGGTTCATCAATTTAAAAGTTGTTAAATATTCTTTGTGAATTGAAATTTATCAATATAAAATATCTTTTCATATTTTGTAATGATTCTTTTCCCTTAAAATCTACATTGTCAAGTTTTTCAATCACTCTTGATGAACACACCACCTTTGATAAAACCCTAGTGTGCTGTCCATTGGTAATAAATTGAAAGCACTGAACAGTATAATTCTCCCTCTCTCTCTCTCCACCCACTCTTTTTTTTTTTCCACCCACTCTTAAAATGCAACTACCTGGTGAAAGGGGCAAGGTGCTGTTAGAGTAAGGAACCCCAAGAGTAAGATTGTCCTACAGTGCATTTAGTAATCACCCAGACCAATCTAAATCATCTGTTTGGGGGGCGGGCAGGAGACCAAAAGAACATCCTGCAATGTCCTTGGTATTCAGGATGAAGGAGTCTGCCAGTCTGCAGTGAAGATTCATGAGTAAAGCGCTCCACACCATGGAGAACACTGGCAGCACAAGCTGCCTCTGGAGCTATTCCATGGCTGGAGTTGGAAGCTCCATTTCCCAAACATGGGCAAAGAAGAGACAACCAGGCACTGATTACAGCTACTCACTAGTAAATTTGTCTGGCTAAAGTCATGTCCTAAGAACAGATAAAGTTTGAGCCTGACAGATAAAGTTTGAGTGTGTGCGCCACCAGGCCCCACAAGTGGGTGAGCCACCTAGTCTCTGTGAGCCATACAGCAAGATGATGATGTAACAAGAGAGTGACACAAGGGAGAGCCAAAATGAGATACACCAAAAGACCAGGAACTAAGGTGGTGCAGGCAGTAGGACGCCTCTCTCCCACATTGGAGATTCTGAGGATTGCATCCCAGTGAATACAGGAAGAGAAGGATGAGCAAAGAAGGCAGGAAACAGACACAGAGTTGCTCAGCAAATGAACACAGAAACAGCAAAAAATAGAGGGAGGGGATAAAATGGATAAAAGTAAACAAATAAATACTTAAAAAAATTGTATAGGGGAGGAAGATCTGGACCATAGTTAGTAGTAATACTTTGACAATGCTTTTTCATGATTTGTTAACAAATGTTTCACAAAAATGCAGGGTATTTGTGGTGGGGTGATGTTGGGAGCCCTGTGTGATGTTATGCATGTTTGTTTTGTAAGATCACAATTTTTACTAACACTTATAGTTTATGTATGTTCATGTATGAATGATATACTTCAATTGTTTTTTTTTTTAAAAAGATATTCTTTGATATTTTTTTCCCATACTCTCTCCATTTTTCCCCAACTCCATCTCTTGGTGACCTTTAATTAACTTTTTTTTTTTCTGAGATTTTGTTATTTCTAGACATATAAGTGAAATTACACAATATTTGCCCTGAATGTGTGTGTGAATTTCATTAGAACGTTTTCAAATTATTTCCTCATTGCAATATATCTCATAATTTCATTTTTTCTTGTGGTTGAATAATATTCCATTTTATTTATGCATCACATTTTATTTTGAACTCATTTGTCATGGACGTTTCAATCGTTTCCATCAGAAACCATGGCCATGAAAGCTGGGAGTCATAAATAAAAACAAAAATAAAAATTCAGGTGAAAACCAGCTTATCAGGATTTCTTCCTTAAACAAATTATTACTGGACTTGTTTTACTGCAGTGGTTCTTAACCAGGGGAGTCCATGGAAAGATTTCAGCTGAGGTCTGTGAGCTTCAACTGAAATTCCAAAAAAAAGATTATTCTTGTGGGGACGTTTTGTTGAGGGTGTGATATATTTATTAAGTAATATACTGTACAATGTGGACTTAGTACGATTTTTATTTTGATACAGCATGTTCTGTGTGCAGTGGATAACTGCCTGCAAAAAGGTTGGTAAGGATGGCAGAGATGGTTTTATGACACCATGGGAAAACTCAAATTTCTAAAGATTTGCCAAAAATAACTATTTGAATAGATGCTGAACTGTGTTATGTTATCAGGTATTGAAATTATGGGAAAGTTGTAAAATGTAATTTTGAACATCCTAAAACTTAATTTAAAGACATGCCAGTGTTTAGTGTCTTAAAACTATCTGCAGATTCCAAAATTGAACCCATTGATAAGGCATCAGTCTCTGGGCTATACCCCCTTATATAGGATCAGGGTGTCTCCAGAGCTCTCAGGAACCCCAATGAGTGGGATGATAGGAACTTAGATGTTCTATAAGCTCCTACTGAGGTGTGCGTAAGAGTTACCTCTGGGATGACCTCCCGACTCTCTTTGAAGTCTCTTAGCCACTTGAACTCATTTGTTTTTACCATTTCCCCCTTTTATTCAAGGTCTTTTTCCAGTTGTGTTGCCAGTTGGCACTTGGTATTAATCCCTCGTTGCCAGGGAGGCTCATCCCTGGGAGTCAAGCACCTCTTAAAATATATGTATATATATATATATAAATAACATTTTTGTAAGCAAATACACATATATGCATATATATTTATATATCATTTTGCAAATGTTTGTATGTATTGTGAGAATTTTGATTTTTCCCCATAATAATAATAAAAAAAAAACTATCTGCAGCTACATTCTGAGAAGGGGTCCATGGTTTTCACCTGACTGGCAAAGGGGTCCATGGAAAAAAGTGGTTAAGAAGCCCTGTTTTGCAGTGTGTCAAACTCAGCTAGAGGTGGGAGATTGAAGGTAAGTGTTTTTCATTGCCTCCTAGGTAGCTTCCAAATACGTTTATGGAAAAAAATATTCTCCAGGGAGCTTTCACCCTTCCAATCATCATTCCATATGAGACAAGTGGAGCATATCCAAACACAACTCAATCTAAAGCAGAGCTGGACTGATTCACAAACCTACCATTGAGAAATACATGTTCATTCAATGCCCTGAAAATGTCTCATTCAAATAACTCCAAGAACATTGACTAATACAGTAATCCCCATTCCATACCTAACTGGAAGCCTGATAAACAGTGAAGATTATTCCAACCACTCAAATCTGATTTTAAATGCTGTCCATTCTTTGTACTCCAGTGTTAGTGCACATATTCTGGAAAGGATAACTCATAATAATTGAGGATGCATAGACTTTCATTCCCAGGGTATACAGTGTCTTGTTCTTGTTGTTTTAATAGATTGCCTAAATCCAATGAGAAATATGAATATACTTCATAAACAAATTATATTACATATGAAATTTCTATCATTGCTACACAAATAAGTAAGCAAAACATTAGACAACAGACCAGAATTGTTACTCCAGTGATAATACCTGCATGGGGTGATATGGAGAGATTCTGATGAACTCTTTTCCCTTATTGTTTTTATTTTCTATAGCTGAAGAGATGACATTGAAAGATTATTGAGCAGAGGAAGAACATGATCATATTTGCATGCTTTGAAATTGAGTTGTATTTTAACTATATTCCAATGAAGATATTTTCAAGGGCAGTTTGAAAGATTTCCTTCTTTCTTGGCTTCTTTTCCATTGCTTGAAAAAAATTTATGAGGTTCCAGGGATTGAACCCAGGGCCTCGTACATGTGAAGCAGGCACTCAACCACTGAGCCACACTGGCTCCCCTAATTGAAAATTCTTAATATATCATTTTTTCCACAACTATTTATCTATACTATTTATTTCATTTTAAATGCTTGTTGAGTTATACAATATGCTTATCTAACTTATCACTGTCTACTCTAAAGTAATATTGTGACTTTATATTTCATGTAAAAATATTACATTATATTTTCATCCCAAGTAATTTTGATATTGTTGTCATGCATTTTTAATTTTTTGCTACAAATCCAAAACTATGGTATTAATTTTTCCTTATGTTAAATGTTTTAAAAGAATTTTAAAAAATAGAAAAAATCTTAATATTTTTTCAAGTAATCACCATTTCCATTGTATTCATGTTTTAATAGATCTGACATTGCATTTTGTGTCATTTCCATTCTCTCTGAAGAGATTCAACATTTCTTGTACTGAGGGTCAGCTAGACATAGATTTTTGTAGCTTTTTTTAAGTCTGAACAAAGTTTTAAAATCACCTCTGATATTAAGGATATTTGTGCTCCATAAAGAATTCTAGGTTAACAGTTTTCTTTTTGAGGTACTTTAAAAATTTCTATCCATTTTCTTCTTTTGGCCATTGTTTCTCATAAGAATTCAGTGAAGTTTTTAGTTTTTGTGACTCTGCTTTTAATGTGTTATTTTTCTGACTGCTATATTTACATAATCTTTTTTTTTTTAATGATGTACCCTTGTGTGGTTTTTTTTTGGTACTTATAGTCTTTGAGATACTTTGATCTTCTTGGATCTTGAATTTATATTTTCATAAAACTTGGAAACTTTGTGCCAATATTTCTTCTAAAAATTGTCAAAGATTGTCCATTCTAGGTATGAACATTTATATAATTTTGACAATGATATTGATTTACAGTTTATTGAAACTCATCTCATTTTCTCATTTTCCCCCTTATATTCTCTCTTGGTTTTCAGTTGTATAATTATAGTACTCTCTTAAAAGGTGAAGGAGATTTTTTAACTTTTCAGATTGAATTATCAATTCTAAAATATCCATTCTTTTCTTTTTAATTTCTCTATTGTGATTTCTTAGAGTTGTATATATTTTTTCATTTTCTTTTAAATCTTTGAGCACATACTAAGATTCTCAAAATTGCTTTACCTTTCCCATGCAATTGTTATTTGTTTGGCTCTGTAGAGAATTTCTTTATTCATATGCAGCTTAAATTTCAAATTCTCAACGGATGTCTTGTGCATATTTCTAAAATCCTTGCTGCATCACTCTTATTTATCCAGTGCCCTGCCCCCAAATTCCAGGCATATCAATGGCCCCAAATTCTGATCTTTGTCTCCACAGATCACTGATAATTTCATGCTTTTGTGGGTTCATTTCCTATGCTGAAGTTCAGAAAGCTCATGCAGACAGAAATGATGATGATTGAGCTTGTTTGTTCTTTTCAGCAGTCACAGTCCAGCATTGCCTGTTCTTCAATGCCCAAAATAATAATTTCACATGTTTTCATTTTTTGAGATAATTTATTATTTCATTATAAAACATCAAATTACAAACATTTTAAAATATTGATTGGAGAGTAAGACAATAGATATTATGAACAACTTTAGAAGGATATTTCAGGAATCCTAGAAAGAGATAATGCTTAAACTTGTGTGGGAGCAGTGGACAAAAAGAGACTTATTAGACCCCTATTAAACTAATAAAATAAATGGCCTAAGCCTTTTGAAAAATTACATGTGGCAGCCAGGAATATCAAGACCTCAATTTATTTTTATTACTCTATAGGTATTGGGCTAATTTTTAGTTGAAAAGCATGGTGTTTTCTATGGAATATCATGAGTTCATTTATGGGATTTATCATTTTTTTTCTTTAAAATGTTCAAATGAGATTGATGTTAAGTTGAAGTATATAAGAATCTGGTAATTTTACAAATGTGAAATTGTTGATTTTTATATTATATTTAAAAGCAATTATTTTTCCTCAATATTTTTGTTAGTCTTTTTTCCTTTTAATATTTCCACAATATCTTCAATCATATTAGGTGTCTTTCAGTTATATTTTGCCTTATGGTATGTATTTTCCAATGTTTGTACTCATACTAATCAATGAAAAGTTAATGTATATGACATAACATATATATCTTCTTCTTTTTCATCTAGCCATGGTGTTTAATTACATTAATGCATATTTATGGTGGTAATTGATTATGCTTTTTATTTTGGTAAATTCAGAAATGTACTTTTTCCCTCTCAAATTTTAACCTTTGACACTGCTTTAATAGAACGTTCATACTTAGAGGAATTCTTCCATAAAGAGAATATTTATAGTTCAATTGAAGTATAAATTAGGATTGCCATTTTCTCAGTCTGAGTGTCATACTTCTGAACCAAAATAATGTTTTAACTTATGCTGTTTTTATTTATTATTATTATTATTATTATTTTTTAAAGATTTTATTTATTTCTTCATTTATCCCCCCCTTGCTGCTTGTGCTCACTGGGTCAGCTAACCACGCCATGCGGGCGGGCTTGCCTTCACCAGGAGGCCCCGGGAACCAAACCCGGGGCCTCCCATATGGTAAACAGGAGCCCTACTGATTGAGCCACAGCCGCTTCCCTATGCTGTTTTTAATGATTGATTCCAATAATCAAGTGAAAATAGAAGTATTGGCAGGCAATGGAGTCAGATGTATTTCTGAAGCACCTCCAATTATTATCATGTAGCATGAAAAAAATAACAGAAAGCTGTAATAATCCTACACATAAAGTACCATTAAAGATTAAGACCCTTTCATTATGAGGTCTTGTATTATTCTACTAATGAAATTTTTTCCAACAACTGATGACTGTTTGTGTGTGAACAAATGAAAGAGTTAAAGAAAATGTTATAAAGAACATGGACAAATAGCTATTTGCAGAAAAGAGGATTGCAGCAGATTCAAATATTAGGACAAAATGGATGAAGTAAGTAATGCCTTACAGTAATAACATTGAATGTTTAAGTTTGAATTCCCCAATCAAAAAAGATAGACAGACAGAATAGATAAAAAGTATGATCCATGTATATATTGTCTACCAGAGACTCATCTCAGAAAAAGTCAAAGGTTGGGAAAAGATATTTCCATGCAAATACTAACCAAAAAAGAGCTGAGGTAACAATATTAATATCAGATAAAATAAATTTTAAATGTGAAACTGTTATAAGGGATGAAGAAGTTCATTATATATTAATAAAAGGGACAAATTACCAAGAAGAAATAACAATATTAAATATTTATGCATCTAAACTGAGTGCCCCAAGGTACATGATGCACACAGTGGCAAAGCTTAAGGGAGAAATAGATGTGTCTATGATAATAGCTGAGACTTCAATACATCACTCTCAGTATTGGATAGAACAACTGGACAAAGCATAAAGAAACAGAGAGCTTAAATAGCATGATAAAAGAAGTAGACCTAACAGATGTCTATAGATCATTACACCCCAAGCAGCAAGTAGCAAGATATATGTTCTTTTCAGGTGCTCATGGATCCTTCAACATGTAGGCCATATGTTGTGTCAGAAGATAAGTCTAGATAAATCTTAAAAGACTGATTTTTTTCTTTTTAATTTGACGTTTTTATTTTAATATATGGTATCATTTTTGCATACAAAATAGATAAATGTTCATTAAAATTTAGAACACAATGTTTATATTCACATTTATACATTAAAATATATATGTTTTATATTCTAAAGAAAATATGATTTCTTTGAATAAAAATTCATGCACTTTCTATACTTGACCTTATCTGTATACTTTTTATTGAGGTGAAATTGACATAACATTAAATTAACCATTTTAAAAGTAGAGTCAGTGGCATTTAATATGTTCACTATATTGTGCATCAGTTTTATCTAGTTTCAAAACATTTTTATCAAGTCCAAAGGAAACCTAATGTAATAAAAAGAGTTATTCCATATTCCCCACTCCCCTCAATCCCATTTAATCATCTTTCTGTCTCTATTGAATTGCCTATTCCGGATTTATTTTCAATAATCTTTTTTATTTTTTAAAAGATACTTAGATTAATAAATGTTAGATAAAATTTGTAGGGATTCCCATTTGCCTCATCTCTGGCACCTCCCACAACCTCCCACATAAACATCCTTCATTAGTGTGGCACATCACTTGCAACACATCTTGAGGCTTTGCCACTAAGAATGGACCATATTTCACATTGTAGACCACACTCTCTACCACAGTTCTGTGTGTTATATGGTGATATAAAATGGCCTATATCTGTCATTGCAATGTCACTCAGGATAATTGCCAAGTCCCAAAAAAGTCCCTGTATTACAACTGCTTTTACTTCTCCCTACCCCCAAAGTGTCCAGCGGCCACTGGCTCCACATTAATGTTGTAATTACTTCCATTGGGTGAACCACAATATGTCTATTACATATTACCAGTTAGTCCACTCTATTCCATAGCTCTTCCCCCAATCCTGAGGAGTCTGAGATGGTGATGTCCACTCCACCTCCAAGTGATAGGGGGCTTATATTCCATAGATAAGATGGATAGGATTATGCTGCCTGGAGCTGCAGACTCTCTCCATTCCCTGGGATGGCTGTTGTCCATCATCATGTCCCCACAAGGTGTCCAGGGTCAGTCCATTGTGCTGTAGAATAGGAGTTGCAGCTCCCCCAAGATTCTGGGCCCAGCTTGAGCATGGACAGCCCAAAGTCTCCAAGTCTCTGGAAGTACACCTACAAACTCCGGCACCACATATAGATTTGAATAGAAGGGACAGATGGACCATATGCAGGGAAGACATATTGGTTCCAACTCTGTCACTCTCAGAAGCAAGGATTCCAAAGTAGGGCCCACTGATAAGGCACCAAACTCTGGGGCTATCTACCCTGATATAGGACCTGCATATATCCAGAGCCCTCAGACGCCCCTCTGTTTGGGGTGATATCGACATTGGAAGCCAATGAAGTCCTATTGAAATATGCATAAGCGTTACCTCTGGGATGATCTTCCAACTCACTTTGACGTCCCTTAGTTATATGAACTCATTTGTTTTTACCTTTTCCCCCTTTTATTCAAGGTATTTTTCCTGTCATATTGCCAGTTGACAATTGGTATTAATCCCTCATTATGAGGGAGGCTCATCACCGGGAGTCATGTCCCATGCTGGGAGGAAGGTAATGCATACAGATGCTGCATTTGGCTTAAAGAGAGGCCACATTTGAGCAACAAGGAGGCTCTCAGGAGGCAATCCTTAGGCACCCCATAGCAATAGGCTAAGTTTCAATTTCAAGAGCAAAGGCTCATAAGGTTAGTCATCAATAACAAGAGCCCATCAGTGGATCATCCTCCTTTGCCAGGCACTGCCCTGTACTTGGCTACTCCCTCGGAGAGTATGGCAGATTGTTTCCTATGTTCATATTTTCTCCACTGTTCTTAGGATTCCATCCACTCAAGGCAGGTTTAAAACTTTCTCCACCTGCATGTCCCACCTCAATGTAGTGGCCTTGTTCATTCCTCTGGATTCATTGCATACTTAGGTTCCACCTCAAAATCCCCATCATTACTGAACCTCCTTATGGCTTGCCCTCCACAGGTGATGTCCCTGGTTATAGTGAATAAAATGAAGCAAAAGAAAGAAAACTTAAAAATAACAGATCCAAGAAGACCTAAAACAAGGTACCAGCTGAGTGTCTGATAACCCAGTTGATTCCCTTCTCTTGGGAGGTATCAGGAATCAAACAAGGAACCTCATATTTCTCATATTCATTCCCATTTCTCAGGAGTTCCATAAAGGCAAGAACTCCTCCACTGATCTACAGGGGCTCCAAAGGTTAAGTAGGCTTTTGAAAGCTTATCTGAGTTTTCCTGCTCCCATTTTCTCAGGCATGTTGTGCTTCTAACAGTTTGCTGTTGCTGGCTGGTTAAGCAACTGTCCTTGCCCGCTTATTGACCTAGTTCTTCTCTCTCTCAGGGCAGCTGTGTGTGACAACCTGCCTGATAAGATCCCCCTTTCCCTCTCCCTGGGCCACCTCAGTGATGGTTTGTATCTTTTTTTGAGATTCAAAGGGGGCTCAGATGGCCAAACTCACTGAAAAGAAACCTCTCTCCACCCTTCTTCCTCACAGGGAATGCTCTCTGCCACTCAGTTGGCTGCAGTAAGCCAGGGGTTTTATGAAGTCTATTTGTCTTGGGGATGGGGCATATGTGTCATTTCCAGCCACAGGTGTGTGAGTAGCTCATGGTTTTCCTTTGGTTTCTTCATCTGTCTTGCTCCCTTCTCGATGATATGCAACGCTTTCCTGTTCTACATATCCCTGAAGTAGCTCCCTTGGGTTGGATTTTGCCCTTTCTCCATTGTTCTTTTTGTGAAGGACTTGAGGTCCATCTAATTACTTCAATGTCATCTTCCTGGAAGTCTGCCCATAATATCCTCTTACACACCTGTATTAGTCAGGGTTCTTTCAGGAAACAGAAACAACAGGAAATATCTGTCAACAATATGAAATTTTAAAAGAGTCTCTCACGCGACCGTGGGGATGCGCAAGTCCAGGTTGTGCAGGCAGTCCGATGAAAGTTCATTGATGAGTTTCTGGGAGAAGTTGCCTGTCCAACAACGAGCTGGGAAATTCTCTCTGAATGTTGAAATCACTTCCACTTTTAAGTCATTCAACTGATTGGAAAAAAGCACCACCCATTGATGATGTAATCTTCCTGATTGATGCAGATGTAATCAGTCATCCACACAGTAAACTCACTGGTGATTGAATTCCATAAATGCTCTTGTATTACAATTAGCCCAGTGCTTGCTGGAACAAACACCTGGTCACAATTACCTGGCCGAGTTGACACATTAGCCTAACCATCACAACACATTTTTATTTTTGTGGGGACAATGGTAATGCCTTCCCATTTCATTCTGGTTTTAGTTGTGTCCTCTCTTTTTTCATTGTCAATAATTAAAGTTTTGTTAATTTATTGATCTTTTCTAAGAGCCAAGTCTTGGTTTTGTTGATTCTCTATATTCTTTTTTTATTCTCTTTTTTATTTATCTCTGATTTAGTCTATGTTGTTTCTTTCCTTCTGGTTATTTGTGTGTGTGTGTGTGTATTTATTTTGCTTTTAATATTCATCTTACAGATTGTTGGTTAAGTCTGTTATTTGGGATCTTTCTTCTTTTAAAAGTAAGCACTTAAAATTATAAAGTTTTCTCTCAACACTGCCTTTGCCTCATCACAAAATGTTCTCATTTTTATTCATTTCAGCATATTTCCTAATTTCCCTTACAATATCGGCTATTTTAGAGTACCAATATTTAATTTGTGCCATTTCATTTCTCCCTCCATTATAGATTTCTAGCTTCATTCAACTTTGATTGGAGAAGACACTTTGTGTGTGTGTGTGTGTTTATATATATATATAAAATATAAAATTTGTTTTGTGTTATAACATATGATCTATCTTGGAAAATGATGTACAAGGGTTTAGATGTTGAAATATGTAATTAAATGCTTCCATAATTCTCTATAGCCTGACTCTATGTAGGCTAGACTTTGAAATACTGGTAGAATTTAGACAAGGAGGTTTCATAAAGAGGGTAATAAGAGCAAATTTTGAGAGATGGTGTGTGGTTATAAGTAGCTTCCTGGGTATTTGTCAATGGCTAGAAATGTATTTTTATATTGCATCCTTATGCTACTAGCTATTTAACTGACACTGTGCTACCTTCCCTCATCCTCAGTTATCCCATTTGCATTAATGCCAACTCATATGACATTTGAACAGATTTATTGAAGATGATGTCATGAAAGTGTCTAATAAAATGAAGCTGATCAATAGATGTTAGTTTCTGCCTGTACCAGTTTAAAAGTGTATGTGAACCAATTAAGGATGTTTATGTGGGAGGTTATGGGAGGTGTGGGAGATGGGGGCATATGAGAATCCCTATATTTTTTGTGTAACATTTTTGTAAACTAAGTATCTTTAAAAAAATTAAAAATTTTAAAAAGTGTATGTGGAAAATGCAGTGAGCATAGGAATCAAGGTGACTGAACTGTATCCTGTAGCAAGAAGTGGGAAATAATTTTGCATTCTTAGGGTATTAATAGTCATATATAATTAAATATTGTCTTATAAGTCTGGTAAAAGTATAATGTCAGATAGGTCACAATGTGAGAAGGAGTGCCAGAGTTAATTTTCACAAATTACAATACATTTTAAAAACTATGAACACAATGTCAGAAGTCAAGACATGAAATAAAAGGAAGTTTTAATAATGTGAGAAGAATCTGAGTCCCTAAAATGTGTTTTACTTAAAAGAACACAAAGATGGAAGAGAACCATCTTATGAAATCCCCAGAAATTGTGAATAATTATATAAAATTGATCCTCAAGGACATATTAGTCAAATAAGTGAAGCTTATGAGAAAATTGAGTACACTTTTTTAATGCAAAATTAATATCATACTTACCAGATAGTTAAAATTAGAAGCTATGAAAAAAGTTGAATCAATATAGCTTAAAAAATAAAAAGAATCTAAACTATTAAAGCTTTTGCTAAATTAAGTGAACACTAGGGAGGATTTAAAGTTTGGAAGAATGAGGACCTCATAAAATCTCACATATATGGAGTTTCAGAACAGGAACAAAATCTACAAAGATAATAGGAAAATCTTCATAATTTCTATAAAAATGAAAAAACGAAGTAAAGAATGTAGAAGAAGACTTAACCAGTTTCATGACATATTGATCTCTAAATTGAAATAATTTCAGAGAATTATTAGAAGAAAAAATAAAGGAATTTTTAGATCATCTTTAATCATCTTTCCATTAGTATGCTACTTCTAAAATTCCATAGGACTTTGCCTAGAGTTAACTTAATGTCCTGTTCCTCAGACAATAGATAACAGAAGGTTTAAGGTTGCACATGCTCAAGAATAGAACACAGACACCAACAAGTCTAGAAAAGAAGGCACATTGGAGGATGGATTTAAATAAGCAACAGCACCAGTTTACAAGGAATGCACTCACAACAATGAGTTGAGGCAGACAGGTGGAAAAGGCTTTGATTGGTTCTATCAGAATGGAATCTTTAACACAGTGGAGAAAACGTACACATAAGAAACTGTAATGGAAGCCACTCATGAAAACACATGACAGAAACCAATGGCCACATTGATGTTAATGGTGCCATGTTCATCAGAACAAGTGAGCTTTAGTAGGGTGGGAACATCACAGAAGATCTGGTGTATCTTATTAGAGCCAGAGAAATTCAGAGAGAACCTCCCATCTGAGTACAAGATTCCCATAACCTCTCCATTGAGCCAAGACAAAGCCATCATCTGGACATAGACCCCTTTGGTCAAAACAGCCCCATAGTGCAGAGGGCAGCAGATGGCAACATAGCAGTCATAGGACATCACAGTAAGGATGTCAGCCTCAGGCCTTGCCAAGAGTACCACCAAGAAGAGCTGCAACACACAGCCCGAGAAAGAGATGGAGGCAGTGAAGGTGATGGAGCTCAAGATGAATTTGAGGACTATGGCAGAAATGAGACACAGATTTAAGAATCACAAGTGCCTGAGGAGAAAGTTCATTGGCATGTGGAGGTGTTGGTCAAGAATTGTGAGGATGATGATAAGAAAATTCTCCAACATTGCCACCATATAGATCAGTAAGAACGATGTGGCTAGTAGCCTCAAAAGCTTCCAATTCTCAGTAAATCTTGTCAGCAAGAATTTTGCCATTATTGTGTGATTTGTCATCCTTTTAAGTAATGTCACAAAGAGTAAAGGAAATAAGATTATATTAATGTATGTTTGCTTCTTTATTTTTTGAAGCATGCTTATTTTGAAGCATCACGGTTTAGATAAGAAAACATTTTAGAAAACAATATATGCATATTTCCAGTCTCCTCAAGTGTAAAATATTTATTATGGGCATAAAAGTCCACTATATCTGAGCTTAAATGTAATGTGAAGGAAGAAAATAACTCAACTTCTCTTCCTAATTACTACAAATAACTTCTGAATCACTTTTTTCCCATTGAATTTGCAATACTGACTATGAAATTATAATTTTAACAGAATGTAATTTTTATTCATAAATATTATCTTAGTTAATGCAAGTTTTGTTGTGGATTAGAAGTCATAGATTAATTTCCTGCATGCAGCATGATATAATCTAATTATTATGTTTACTCTAATGTATTATTCACTTTTCTTTTGTGTGGCATTCAAATTGTTTCCCGTTTTTTTCATGAAAATTTCACTTATTTGATGAAAATTTCAAAAAATTCTATTATTTTGATAAATTGGTTTTTCAATTACATTGCAACATTTTTCATGAAAAGAGCAATACCTGACACTATAAGCCAGATATTGAAGATAATGTTCTTGGAAGAATTTAACTGACAGCAAGAACCAACAAATTTTGTAACTTCTGAGAAACCCTTGTCTGTGAGCCTATCACTGCTGTGTTATTTCTCTTCTCTCCATCAATTGTGTTTATACTCCAAACCATGATGCCAGTTTCTTTTTTTTTTTTTACAATTTAGATGATACAGTTTAATAATTTTGATGATATTTACCATGTCCTGTGTCCATTACTGTAAGGTAATGAAAAACCTTCCCCATGACCGCCAAACAACCCATTAGATCTTGACTGTTCAAATCCACAGTTTCTTTTGAAAGCTAAATGGAGTAGTAATTTATAAACATCTCTTAGTTACATCTTCTATCTATGGGGATTTTTTCATTAATTTCAATCTGTCACTTAATTTAGTACTCTAAGACCTATCAAAAGTGTTTTTACAACTGAAACAAGAGCAGTAATTATTCATTTTGCATTTAAAGGAGAGTTAGATTTTGATCTACTTTTGTGCTTACATTTTCCCTCCCCTGCCCATCTGGAACTATAGAGGTGCTCTATCTATAGATCCTTTGTATAGTTTCTGCATCTTCCAAAATAATGGTATTTCAACTAGTGACAAGTTCTATCAATATGAAATTGATTTCTTAGACTGTAAAATCAAGAAATGGAAAACAAAATATACACATATGATCTGACCAATGTAGTTTTACCCACACATTCTTGATATAACCATAAAAACAATATTCATGTTAATATATGTAAACCATATCTACTGGTTTCACAAAAAATATAATTCTAAACAATTTTAATATATCATTAATATTATGATGAGTTAATAATGTGATTCTATTTGGGGTAGGTTAAATTTATAAAATAAAAAAATAAAAATTGGAAAATTGTTTCTATTTTCATTGTATAGAAACAGTGGCGTGAAGCCACCCAAACCTCAGCAATTAGTGTAATCATGGGAAAATAAATTGTCATATTTTAATGAAAAATATATGCACATAAAAATCAAATAATTTAATATATTTAAAAGGCAATGTGAAAGTTTGGCTCACTGTCATGGAATTTAGACAGGGAGATCTCCTTCTGACAAGACCACATACAAAAATAAGACTATTTTTTAAGAGCCTGATTTCATACTTTATTTGCAATAGTTTTGGATTATTAGTAGTGAATTGAATAAATGGCAGGGAAAAGAGGGTCTCATAGAAAAAGTAGTTCTTTTAAGAATGAGATTTATTTTAAATTAAAAGCAGATAAGAGAGAGTTTCAAGGAAAATGGGGTGAGAAATAGCATCATTTCTGCAGCTAATGTCCTGAAATGACTGAGAAAATAGTCTTAACTGTGCATTACAACAGCATTGGTGAATTTTAAGGGAGATAGTTGAATAGAGTAACAGGAATAAAAGCTGGGTCTAATGAGGTTAAGAGATAAATAAAACATTAAATATAATTTTTCCATATCTGCTAACAACTGAAATCTAGGGTAAAGAGTTAATTATTATGTGAGCAATGATGCAGTACCATTATTTTTCTTAAGCATACAATTTAATGTATGCATATATATTAAGAAATATATAAATATATGTATGCATATATATTCACATATATATATTTGGATTAAATCATATTTCAATTAAATTACGTGAAATAAGTGTGTGACAGCAGTAGTAAAAAACCCTGTATTGTGTTTTGCTTCTAAAGATAACAGTAACAGAAAAGCTTTTATTGATTGATTGATTGATTGAAACAATTGTCCAGAGCAATTCCACATAATTAAATTAATTAAGTTAACAGTAAACAAAGCTTGTCCCCATTGGCCTTCTAAAACTTGTTAAATATTTACAATGATGCAAGTGCCCTAAAATCAAGATGAGTCTGAAAGGGTTTTAAAGATTGGATGGGTCAGGGTTTTGTATTTTTTTCCAATATTTCTATATCAGGTAATAAGAGGTAGAGGGAGAAATATAGAGAAAGGAGATTGGTTACATGAAGTCTTCACAGTTACTGAGAATGTCACCATTGTTAACAGGGTCAAAGGAACAGAATTTTTAGTAAAAGACTGATAAGAATGCTTTTTCAAAGATTTTCAGTTTTCAAAGTAATTTTGTGGGAAGAGGAAGTAAAAATGAAATGTCTAAATAATTTGGATTTCTCACTCTTTATGTTTTTGTTAAAATAGAAAGTTGTTTTCAAGTTTTATGAAGAGCCAGAGAACACTGCAATTATTTTCCATGTGCTTCCAGATTCCTGTTTCAAGCCCCAACCCCAGCCCTAATTCAAACTCATGAGATTTGGGTTAAGCACATTTATCCTCTGCATATCAGTATTTGTTTATTTTGTGCAGTTTCTAAGTTCTAGACTATGATGAAAAATGGCCTTGATATCCTGTGTTTCAGGCCATTCTTTTCCAAATAAGCAGCAAAGATTTTAAATCAATTACAAATGGAGCTTTGAAAATAAGATTTTATTCTCCTAGGAGGTCATACTTTTAATTATAAGTTTCATTTCTCAGACTGTAATGCCTCAGAGACAATGATCTTAAGATCCATTTCAGATTCAAGAGCTGATGCTACTGCCTTTTCCTCAGGAGAAAGAAAGGAGATCTCATGAGGTCTCATAAGAAAGAATAAAGCCATCAGCAATTCTTTAATTATTTTTACATGTATGTGATTGTTGTATCCCTAAACATTTATTTGCTACTAAATAATCTAACACTTTAAACTTAAATCTACATCTACATAATCTTTAAATTAAGCATAATAATCCCAGTTCGAGACTGAAACGGAGACAAAGAGATATAATCTTGGGTTCTGGAATCTAGAACATGGATTTTGTTTCAGTCCTTGAGCCATTGACCTTGCATGTACTCACTCTGGATTTAAGCCAGCTATATTGAAGATAACTTCCATCAGATTCCCATTAATGACCAAAGATGGTGTATTAGTCAGTCAAAGGGGTGCTGAGGCAAAATATCAGAAATCTATTGGCTTTTATAAAGGATTTTTATTTAGGGTAAAAACTTAGAGTTACAAGATCCTAAAGATTCCAACTCAAGGTACCCTAAGAGGTACTTCCTTATCCAAAATCTGTTACCACATATTTAAGCAAGGTGGCAGGTGACACCTGTAAGTGTTCAGCCATCCTCTTCCCTCTTAAGGCTCTGTGGGTCTAGCTTTTTCCAGTCTCAGCTGCAGGCTGGCATATGGCTCACCTCCCTTTCTGGGGCTTGTTTCTTGCAGGGCTCAGCTGCTCTGGTCTCTTCAAAAGGTCAGCTGTAAACTATCAGGTGAATGGTTCCTTGCTCTTCCTGGGGACTCTGCAGGGTCTATAGAGCTGTCTCTCTTCCTCTGTGTATCTTCACTGTGTGTCTACTTCCGTGTTCTTGATTGTATGTTTATATAGCCCACCAAGGGAGCAGGGACTCAACTCTGCGTTCCCTGATGATGTGGTCGAATCAAAGCCCTAATCTTGATTTAATAAAGTAAAAGTGAAACCTCTGAATTTAATACAATTAAATGGGTGTCACACCCAAAGGAACAGACCAGTTTAGAATCAATATCTCTTTTTGGGATTCAAAAATAATATTAAACTGCCACATCTTCTATGTAATCTACCTAAAGATTCTGTATCTTACCAGAATTAATTTCTTTGCTTTATATTGACTTTATTGTGGTCTTAATTATCTATTAAGGTAAAAAAAAAAAAAAGGTGTCTAAGGGTTTTTCTTGTGTTGTTTACAGCAAAAGTCACAAAAGTTATAGTTCACAGAAATCACCTCACCCTCCACACCCAGTTTTTTCTATTATTAATTTTGTGTATTGGTATGGTGTATTTGTTGAAATTAATGAAGCACTATTGATATACTATTATTATTATTAATTTTATAATTTCTATTACTATTCACCCCTTATTTATTCAGTTATATGGGTTTTGACAAAGGTATCATGTAATATTTCCACCATTACTGTATCATACAGAAAATTTTACTGTCCTTAAAATGCCCTGTGTTCCAACAAGTCATCCTAATGCAGTACTAAGGGACTTTTGACAACCACTGATCTTTTAGTGTCTCTATAGTTTTGTCCTTTCCAGAATGTCATATAGTTGGAATCAAACAATATGTGACTTTTTCAGACTGGCTTCTTTCACATAGCAATAGGCACACATTTAAATAAATATCTAGTTGCACAATTGCTGGATTGCATGGTAAACCTATGTTGAGCTTTGTAAGAAACTGCCAGACTATCCTCCAAAATGGCTGTTTCACAGGAATGAATGAGTGGAACTATTGCTGCATATCCTTAGCAGCATTTGGGGTTGACAGTGTTTTGGATTTTAGCCGTTCTAACAGGTGTGTGTGGTGTCTCATTTTTCTATTAATTTGCAATTATCTAAGATATATGATGTTGAAAATATTTCTATATGCTAATTTTTCTTCTGTGTATTTCTTCTTTGGAGAAGTAGCTGTTCAGAACACTTGTCCATGTTGTAATTGGGTTGATTGTTTTCCTATTGTTGAGTGTTCCTTATATATTAAGGATATAAGAACTTTCTCAGATATGTGTTCTGCAAGTATTTTCTCACAGTCTATGGCTGGCTTTTTCATTATATTAACAGAGATTTTGACAAAGCAAGTGTTTTTTTTTTTATTTTAATCAAGTCCAACTTAACATTTTTTCATAAATTATACTCTGTTGTTGTAGCTATAAATTCTTCACCAAACTTAAGGTCACCAATAATTTTTCCTACACTATTTTCTAGAAGTTTTATAGATATGCATTTTACATTAGGACCATGATCCATTTTCTGCTAATTTTTGTGAAAGATGAAGGTTCAGTTTCTAGAGTAATCACATTTTATGCGTATGTCCAGTTGTTCCAATAGCATTTATTGGGAAGATTATCATTTTTCCATTGGATTGCTATATTAATTCGTTAAATCTATATTTACTTTACTTAAGTGAGTCTATTTATGGGCAGATCTATTTGTCTATTCTTTTACCAATACCACTCTATTTTGATCACAAACTTTATTGTAAGTTTTGAAATTGTGTAGTGTCAGTCCTCGACCATAACTTTTCTTCATTAACATTATGTTCTTTTTCATCCTTGTCACCATTTTTTTTGTCATTTGGATAGAATAGATAAATAAGTATTGTTTCTCAGTCAAACGAGCCTTTTCTTTTTACTTTGATAATTTTATTAATTAAATTATTTATTTTATTAAAGCACCGTTAGATTACATAAATGTTACATAAAAAATAAAGAGAATTCCTGTATAACCCCACTCTCTAACACAATTTTCCCAATTAACAACATCTTTCATTAATATAAATTGGTTACAATTGATGAACACATATTGAAACATTGACATGAATCATGGTTTATAGTTTACATTGTGGTTTATACTTTGCACAACTACATTTTATAGGTTTTGAAAAAGTGTATAATGGCTTGGACCTGTCATTGCAAAATCATGCAGAACAATTTCAATGTCCCAAAATGCCCTATGTTACACTGATTCTTCCTTCTCCCTCCACTCAGAACATCTGGTAACTACTGCATTTATATCAATATTACAAATTTTTCCAGCTCTAGAATAACAATGTCTACTTTAGTCCATAGTTCCAGTCCTCTCTTATGTTTGTTCACTCCTCAGTCTTGAAGATTTTGAGATTGTGGTACCCACTCTGCTTCCAATTGAGAGGAGGCTTAGATCCCATGGGACAGATGGATAGAAATGTCTTGCTTGCAGATTTAGATACATTCTGTTTCTTGTGGTTATGCATTATCCGTTAACATACTTTTATTAGTTGCCATGGGTTAGTCAGATGAAATGTAGAGTAGGTGTTGGCTGTAAATCTGCTAAATTAAAGGCTCAACCAGCATATGAAAAGCCAAAGATTTACGTCTCTGGGACACATAATTAATGGGTATAGTACTAAACATAGGTTCAAATAAAAGTGGCATAAGAGGCATGTGTAGGGAAATTATAACTGAGTCTAATACCAGAACAATGGGGGCATAGCTTATCATATGTTGCAAGGTAAGGTCCACTGACAGGGTGCTGAATTACTCGGATTTTCTGTCTTGCCTATAGTGTCTAGATGTCTCTAGTGCCCTCAGGAGTGTCCCTGCTTGATGCACTGCCTACTGTGGCAATCAGTGAGATCTTCCTTAGATGTGCATAAGCGTAATCTCTGGATTGACCGCTTGACTCACTTTGAAATCTGTTTGCCATAGAAACTTACTTGTATTTAATATGTTCCCCTTTTGGTCTAGGTCTTTTTCAAAATGCATTGTTAGTTGGTGCTTGGTAATAATCCCTCAGTGCCAGGGAAGCTAATCCAAAGGTGACATGTCCCACACCAGCGGGAAGGTAGTGATTTTATATGCTGTGTTTGGCTTAGAGAGAGGTCACATTTGAGCCACAAGGAGGCTTTCAGGAGATACTTTTTAGGCAAAATATAATACTGGGCTAAGTTTCAATTTCATAAGAATGAGTTTCATAAATACAAGAATCAATATCAAGGGACTAGCACATTGGTCTGCCCTCCTTCACTAAGCATTGCCCATGTAATCAAGGGACTCTTGCCATTTTAATAAGGAATTCCCCAGGATGGGAATTCAGTAATATTTTGTTTATTAAGTGGATCTCCATCCACCATAACAATATCCCATGACCACTTGAACACATTCATATTCCATAGAAGCATGCCCCCATCTCCACATCTCCCCCTACCACTGACATCCCACACAAGTGATCTTCCCGTGCCACAGTTGTGACCCTTCGACAATCCAAAACCTTCTCAAAAACAAATAAAAAAATAAACAAATGAAAAGATAAAATGTTTATTTTTAATAACAAACAAAATTAAAATACAAAAGAAAAAACTTGCATTGTGTCTCTCATCACCATAAAATTCTATTTTATTTACAGTGACAATTTTTTCTGTATGTCCTCCAGTGTCTTATTTTTTTCACTTTATTTTCAAAGAAGCTTTAGGTTACAGAAAAGTCACATTGCAAATGTAGATGATTCCCATATAACTCACCACCTCCACCTCTCACATTTTTCCCAATTAATATCATCTTACATGGCTCCATGACCACTGGAGTGTACTCATATGCCATAGAGACATGCCCTAGGTTCACCCCTACTCACACATCCCCCATCACTGACACCATCAACCAATTATCTTCTTCTACAGTTGTGACTCTTTTGTAATTCATATTCTCCCAAAAACAAAGCCTAAAATCAATAAATAAAAATAATAAAATAATAACAAATAAAATACAGAAATTAAAAATAGAATAAATTGAATCAAGAATTCCCCAAGTACATGAGCAATGCTTAGCAAAAGAAGACAGATCAATATGCTAGGCTGTTGATATTGATGACTGTACTTAGGAAATTTGTTCCTGTGAAATTGAAACTTAACCTAGTATTATGTATTGCTTAAGAATTAACTCTTGAATGCCTCCTTGTTGCTCAAATGTGGTCGCTCTCTAAGCCAAACTCAGCATATGAACTCACTGCCTTCCCCTGGTATGGGACATGTCTCCCAGGGATTAGCCCCTAGCACAGAGGGATTATTACCAAGCACCAACTAGTGATACATTTGGAAAAACACATTGATTAAAAGGGAGAAATATTGAATTCAAATGATTTTTAATGGCTAAGAGATTTCAAAATGTCAGGAAGTCATTCCAGAGGTTATGCTTATGTGTGTCTCAGGAGGATTGCCTGCCACAGTAAACAGTGCCTCAAGCAAGGGGGCTCCTGAGGTCTCTAGAGACATCTAGACATATAGCGAGGGTGACAATCTTAGGAATTTGGTACCCTGAACATATGCTCCTCACTGCAAGAGTTAAGCTCATTTATAATTTCTCTACATGTGGCTCTTCTCCATTTATTTGAACCTATATTTAGCACTACACTCATTTTATATGTACCCAAGAGATCTAAATCATCAGTCTTTCCATATGCCAGTTGAGCCCTGAATATCAGCAGAGTTGCAACACCTATTTTCCAGTTCATTAAACATGTCTAGGACAACTAACAAAAGAATGATGATGGACAAAACCCATATCAAAAAAGAGTGTATCTACAACTGCAAGCAAGACAATTCCATCCATCTTACCCTCTCAATCAGAAGTAGAATGAGCATCACAATCCCAAAATCCTCAAGATTGAGTAATAAGCAAAACATAAGAGGGTAATGCACTTATGGAGTAAAGTATACATGTTATTACTCTAGCAATGGAAGAACTTGTAACATTGATATAAAGGCAGTGGCCACCAGAGTTTCTGTGGGGAGGGAGAGGGAATAATTGATTTAACATAGGGTATTTTGGGGACATTCAAATTGTCCTGCATGACATAGCAAAGACAGATACAGGACATTATACATTTGTTAAAACCTACAAAATTGTGCAGTGCAAAGTGTAAAGTATAATGTAAACTATATACCATCGTTATATTCCACCATTTATCAGAACTTGTTTTTCAGTTCTACAAGCTTTTTTGTAGATTTTTGGGGGCTTTCAAGTATAGGATCATGTCATCTGTAAATAGTGAAATTTTTACTTCTATCTTTTGAATTTAGATGACTTTTATTTATTTTTATTGATTAAGTGCTCAAGCAAGAACTTCTAACACAATGTCAAATAAGAGTAGTGACAGTGGACATCCTTGATTGTTTCTTATCTTGAAGGGAAGGACTTTTAACATTTAACGATTGAATATGTTGTTAGCTGTGCATTTTTCATATACACACTTTATCTTGTTGAGGAAGTTTCCTTATATTCCTCTGTTTTGAAATGTTTTTCTCACAAAAGGATACTGTGTTATGTCAAATGCCTTTTCTGCATCAATAGAACTTCAGACTATAAAGATTTTATTTTGTTGATTCTTTCTATCTCAGCTTTTCACCTCTTATTTACTCAAAGCTCTCAAGGTCAAGGACAAAAAAATCACAGGGAAAACAAAATGTATTTTCAATATGAATGCAAGGTGGCTCAGTGATGTCTTTTCCAGGATTGTTCCCAAGGTGAACATAAACTTCAAATGTATGTGCAACACATTTTCCATATTATAAAATCTTTTAAATATTAATCTATATAATACGCTGTATTAAAAGAAAAAAAGAAATAATCATGTGATTTTTTTCTTACAAGCTGTTAATACAGCGTATTATATAGATTGGTTTTCTTATGTTGAACCATCATTGCATACCATGGATGAAACCCACTTGATCATCATGCATAAATCATTTGATAGATTTTTGAATATGATTAGTATGTATTTTGTTGAGGAGTTTAGCATCCAGGTCCATTAGAGAGATGGGTCTGTAGTTCTCTTTTCTTTTGGTGTTTTTATATAGCTTTGGTATTAGCGTGAATTTGCATCATAGAATGAGTTAGGTAATATTACCTCCACTTCTATTTTTTGGAAGATTTTAGCAGGATTAGTGTTAGTTCTTTCTGGATGGATTGGTGGGATTCACCTGTAAATTACCTTGTCTTGACCTTTTCTTAATTTGGAGGCTTTTGATGACTAATTCAATCTCATTATTTGTGACTGGTCTCTTGAGTTCATGATTTTTTTCTTTCATCAATGTAGTAGTGTTCTTGTGTGTTCTAGAAATTTGTCCATTTCATCTGTTATCCATCTAATTGGCATACAATTTTCAAAGAATACTCTTCTGATAGTCTTTACTTCTGTGGGATTAGTAGTGATATCCCCTCTCTCATATTTTACTTTTGCATCTTCTCTCTCTTTTTTTCTTTTTTAATCTAGCCAATTATTTGTCCATTTTAATTAATCTTCTCAAAGAACCAGCTTTTGGTTTTGTTAAAATTTTCTAGTGTTTTTTTTTAATTATTATTTTCAATTTCATTTAGTTCTGCTCAAATCTTTGTTATTTTCTTCTTTCTGCTAGTTCTGGCATTCATTTGTTGTTAATTTTCTAGTTCCTTTAAGTGTGCAGTTAGGTCATTCATTTTAGCTCTTTCCTCTTTTTTATTATAAGCATTTATGGCTATAAATTTCCTTCTGAGCACTGCTTTTGCTGCATCCCATAAGTTTTAATAAGTTGTGTTCTCATTTTCATTCATTTTAAGATAGTTACTTATTTCTTTTTCAATTTCCTTCTTGGACCACTGATTGTCTAAGAGTGTATTGACTTCTGTATCTTTCTGCCTATTCTGGTTCTCTGCCACTTATTAATTTCCAGCTTCACCCCATTGTGGTCATAGAAATTACTTTGTATAATTTCAGTCTTTCTAAATTCAGGGAGACTTGTTCTGTGACCCAGCATGTGGTCTATCCTGGAAAATGATCTATGTGTGCTCAAGAAGAATGCATATTCTGCTGTATTTTGGTGTAACGTTATGTATCTTTTATGTCTAGATTCTCTAATATATTATTCAAGGTCTCAGTTTATTTCCTGACCTCTGCCAAGATGTTCTGTCTGAAGGTGATAATTGTGTATTGAATACCCCCGCTGTATTTGTAAAGTTATCAATTTCTCCACTTTGTATTTCCAATGTTTGCTCATGTATTTTGGTGGACCCTTTTTATGTGCATAAATGTTTATGATTAATCTTTATTCATGATAGAGTATTCCTTTTATTAGTATATAGTGCCTTCTTTGTCTCTTACAAAAGTTTTGCATTTAAAGTCTATTTTGTCTGATATTATTGTAGCTACTCCCACTCTTTTCGTTTATTTTTATGTGTAAAATCATTTTCCAACCATTCACTTTCAATGTCCTTGCATCTCTAGCTCTAAGGTGAGTTTCTTGTTGGCAACATATAGATTAGTTGTATTTCCTTATTCATTCTGCCAATCTATGTACTTTGATTGGGAAGTTTAATCCAAAAGCATTCAATGTCGTTACTGTCAAGGCAGTGCTTACATTAGTCATTTTTTTCCTTTTGATTTATAGATGTCATATATTGTTTTCAATTCTTTTTTTTTTCTTTTTAGTTATTCTTACTAATAATCTTACTTTCTATTCTCTCCTCCAACCATCTCTCTCCAGTTTATTTTTTTCCTTTCCACCTGCAGAACTTCCTTTATTATTTCTTTCAGGGCAGGATTCTTATTGACAAACCCTCTTAATTTCTGTTTTTCTATGAATATTTTGAATACTCCCTAATTTATGAATGCCAGCTTTGCCAGATGCAGAATTCTTGGCTGACAGTTATTTATTTTTCTTTTAGCACCTTAACTATGTCATACCACTGCTTTCTCACCTCCATGGTTGCAGATGAGAAATCAGTGCTTAATCCTATCGAACATCCTTTTTGTGCAATGGATTTATTTTCTCATGCTGCTTTCATTATTCTCTCTTTGTCCTGAGCATTTGACAATTTGATAAATATATGTCTCAGAGTGTGTTAGGATTTATACTGTTTGTATTTCACTGCACTTCCTGGACATGTACATCCATGTCACTCAAAAGAGTTGGGAAATTTTCAGCCATTATTTCCTCCAATACTCCTTCTCACCCCTTTACTTTCTCTTTTCCCTCTGGGATGCATATAATGCATAATTTGTACATTTCATGCTGTCATACAGTTCTTTGAGTCCCTGCTGAATTTTCTCTCTCTTTTTTATCTATATGTTCTACTATTTGTGTGATTTTAAATGTACTATATTAGACATTACTAATTCTTTCTCTACCTGTTCAAATCTATTGTTATGAGCTTCCAGCAAAATTTTTCATTTCTTGCATTGTGCCATTACTCACTATCAGGTCTGTTATCTTTTAATGTATGTTATGATTTCTACTGTAGGTTCCCTCAGTGTCTTCTTAATATCATTAATTTCTTCTTTCACTTCATTAAGTTAATTCATGATATTAGTTTGGGAATCCATGATTAGTTGTTCCATGTTCTGCATTTCCTTCTGCTTTTTTGTTTGTTTGTTTGTTTGTTTGTTTGTTTGTTCATTAGACTGGGCCATGTTTTCCTTTATCTTAATATGGCTTGTAATTTTTTGCTGATGTCTAGGTATCTGTTTTTCTTGCTGGGCTTATTCAGATGGCTTGCTTCTTTTTCTACTCTAAGGTTTTATTTTGTTTTGCTTTTTGTTAATTTCCTCTTTGACACTTTGTTTCATTTATTTTATATTCCTCTAGTTGTCTGTGCCATCTTATATGTTGTGTTTAGTAGAATACATCATCTTTTAGGTATTCTTTCCAAAAATGTTTAACCTGAATCTAGCCAAGGCTCATATCTAACTTGCAGTTTACAGGAAAACAGATGATGGAAGTGCAAAGTTAATAAGGTTAATAATGCTATGAAAAACCACTGGAGATATCAAGAATGCAGAACATTCTACAAGAGAGTAATCTGAATGATTAAAAAGTAAAAACTGAAGGAAAAATGGCCAAGTGAGTTTCCTTGATTTAAAAAAAATAACATGATAAAATTATATACAGAAAGACCCAGGGAAACCTCGGAGCAAAAAAAAAAAAAATAAAAACTCATACATTGCCTTATAATATCTTTTTTTTTTTCCACATTTGGGCTGTAGTATGTAATTTTTTTTTATCATTTTTATTGTGGGTAAAAATAAAAATTCTCACAATACATACAAACATTTGCAAAATGATATATAAATACACATGCATATATGTGTATTTGCTTACAAAAATGTTATATATATATATATGTATATACATATATTTTAAGAGGTGCTTAGATTACACGGAACCCACTGGGATTCCCATGTTGCCCACCTCCCACACCTCTTTTGTAATTTGAAATTTCCACCAAAGCACCTGATCCAGATAACCAATCAAACTCCTAGTTGTTTACATTATTTACATTATATTTACTATTAAATAAAGTCTACCTACCCTACACCTGCTCATGTAAAACAAACATTTATCTGGTCAATTAGTCAAGGTAACTTCCTCTTATATCTTAAAAAGCAGATACGTTTTTTGGAATTTTGAAGCATCTTCCATTCTTGCAAGTGATCCAGTCTTGATGCTGTGGAAAACTTTTGGTGTCCCCCCCAAAATGTTGTTACTGACAAACACTACTCTGAATTGCTTTCTAACAAAGGAGATATTACACATTCTAAGAGAATTTCAAAATGTAAATATATGGGAATAGCTCTCATGGGTGACAACATCTGTTTTTGAGGAAATAATTTTTTTTTAAATTAAGAGTTAAAAGGACAGGAGACTATTACAGTATACACTGTGTACAATAATGAGAAATATCAGTAATGTGTCAATTCTCAACTGAAGTTATCTTCAATTCAGTGAGAAATTATTCATTATTTTATCCTACCTTAATATAGATTTAAGATTCATTTCTGAAATTCATATGCAAAATTTAAGGGCCATGATAATAAAATTTAATTTTAAAGAAGAACCAGAAAGGTGATTAAAGTCTCAATATATATCATATTTATAATATTACAAATAATAAAAAAATTGTTGTTAAATGACAGCAATTGTGCCAAGGGTAATGAACCCAGATCAGTTATGGATGGGGATGTAAACATAACAAAGGATGGCTCACATAACAGTGGAAAAAGAAGAAATATAAAAGAAAATTTATGCCAGTAGAATCAGAATGTTAGTTATATATTATTTAGTATACCATCACACACCCTAAAATTACCTCCACTTCCTCCATGCACAAAAATAAAATTCAGATGTATTACAAATTTAAATATGGAAATGAAAACAAATGGAAATAGTATTTTTATGATTGACAGAGAAAATTTACTTAAAAAAAATACCACCCAATAATAATATCCTGGAGGTGGCAAGGATCTCCTGAGGACAAGGGCAATCCTTAGTGAAGAAGACAAATCATTACCCCAGGTTCTTGATATTGATGATTGCACTTACAAGCTTTTTCTTATGAAATTGAAAATTAGCCTAGTGTTATATATTGCCTAAGAGTTACCTCCTGAAAGCCTCTTTGTTGCTTAAGTGTGGCATATCTCTAAGTCAAACAACATGTAAATGCACTACCTTCCTCCTGGCATGAGACATGACTCTTGGGTATAAGCTTCCCTGGCACTGAGGGATTATTACCAAGCACCAAGTAGAAATACATCTGGAAAAATATTTTCACCAAAATAGAGAAATGGTTAATACAAATTACTTTTTATCACTAAGAGATTTGAAAGTGAGTCTGAAGGTAAAAATTTTGCATTTCTCAACAAGATCCAATTGACTTCCAAAGTAAATATTGCATCAAATAGTGGGACTCCTGAGGGCTCTGGAAATATCCAGACACTATATCAAAGGCAGACAGCTTAGGAATTTGGCACCATGTCAGTAATCTTTTCTTTGGAATCTTTGCTCCCCCATGTAACAGAGTTAAATTCATTTATAGTTTTCCTACATGTGGCTTTTCTGCCCTTTTTTTTCAACCTACAATAAACACTATACTTGTTAAATATATGTTGCAGAGACTTAAATCTTTGGTCTATCCATCTGCTAGTTGAGCCCTGAATCTAAGCAGAGTTGTAACACCTACTCTCCAGTTCATTGGACTCAGCCAGGACAACTAATATGGAGATGATGATGGAGAACACGCATCCCAAAGAACAGAGAGTGTCTGCAACTGCAAACAAGATAGTTTCATCCATCTGTCCAATGGGATCTAAGTCCCCTCACAATTAGAAGCAAATTGGAATCACTATCTCAAAATCCTTTAAAATTGGATTGTGAACAATGGACTAAAATAGATTAATTATCATTCTATTATAGACTTATTATTATTCTAGAAATGGAAGAAGTTTTCTCATTGATATAAAGGCAGTGGCCACCAGATATTCAGAAGGGAGTGAGAAGGAAGAATAGATGTAATATAGGGGCATTTTTGAGACATTGGAATTGTCCTGCATGGCAATGCAATGACAAATATAAGCCATTATATATTTTGTCATAACCTACAAAATTACGTGGTACCAATTTTAAACTATAAGCATAACTATAGTCCAAGGTTAGTAGCAATGTTTCAATATGTGTTCATCAATTGTAACAAATGTACCACACTAACGAAGGATGTTTTTATTGTGGGAAAGTGTGGGAGGAGGAGGGAGTGGGGTATATGGGAATCACCTATATTTTTTATATAGCATTTATGTAATCTAAAGCTTCTTTAAAAATAAAAGTAAATTCATCTCCCTTCCCCATGATATATAAGCCCCCCTCTCAAATAGAATTGGAATGGATATCACCATCCCAGAAACCTCAAGATTGGGGAAAGAACTATGGACTAGAATGGACTTACTGTTATTCTACTATAGACATGTTGTGATTCTAGCAATGGAAGAAATTACGACATTAATGTGGAGCCAGTGGCCCCTGGAGGCTGTGGGGGCAGGGAGAGGGAAAAACAGTTGTAATACCGGGCTTTTTCAGGACTTGGGAATCATCCTGAATGACATTGCAATGACAGGTATAGGCCATTTTATATCATCACAAAAGATGCAGAACTGTGTGGGACAGAGTGTAGACTACAATATGAACTATGGTCCATACTCAGTGGCAAAGCCCCAGGATGCATTCATCAATTGCAATGAATGTGCCACACTAATGAAGGATGATTATGTGGGAGGGTGTGGGAGGTGTGGGGAGTAGGGCATATGGAATCCCTATATTTTTTGTGTAACATTTTTATAATCTAGTATGTGTTAAAGATTTTTCTAAATTTATTATTTAAAAAATCAGTAAATAAAGATAAATTAATTTAAAAATGTACTAGAGGCAATTATTGGTAAATATGACTGCATAAAATTTTTAAATGTCCTATAAGATAAAAAAACAATAAATTTATTTGAAAAATAAAGGACAGTCTCTGAAAATACATTCAAAAATACATAACCAATACTCATTCCTCATAATATGTAAGATTCTATCTATCTATCTATTTATCTATCTATATCTTTACTAGAAGATAAAGTATATGAGTTATTTATGGAAGACATACAAAAGGCAAATAACTGAAATGATAATCAAATCACTACTAACTAGGAAACATCAACATTAAATTCCAAATTTGATCCACCTTAACAAAACTTTCATCACTGACAATATTAAACTTTGAAAATGATGTGGAAAATGGGAATGACTGGACTTGAAGAGCAAATTGCATTACTCAGAGAAGTTCAGGATGTATACATTCTATGATTAATTCTTTAAGGTAAATTCCTTGAGCATCTATTGTCTCTGTCTTCAGGAAGAAGTGGCCACACATCATGACTGTGAAATAAATTGTGATAATGAAAAACTGAAAACAAATTGTCCATTGAAAGGTCAACTTGGTAAATGGTGTTGTTATCATATGAGGTGTACTGTACAGAGGTTACAAGAAAAGCCCAAGATCTTCATGTGCCTACAGTGATAAAACTTGAGATTTTATAAAATATATTGTCATTCACCCAGAAAAAAATTAGGAAGTTAAAATTACTGATCTATAAGTGATTGAAGTTGTAAAAAGACTTTAAAGGAAAACTATTAGGGTAATTAGGATATAAATATTCCCCAAATGGGTGAATTGGCATGGTGCTCAAGAGAACAATCACAAATCATCTTATCCACCGTGCCCATGCCTCATGCCTTTCTCTCCACTTTGTGCCAGTGTAGTCTTATACTAACATCTGGTGACATATGTAGCACACTCCTCCCCCAAATAAGTCATTTACCTAGAATTCCTCTTGAAAAACTTATAACCAAGCAAATGAACTTCACACTTGAGAAAACACCTATTTGCCATTCCTGCTACAGATTATTCTCATGAATGCACATATGAAGAATAAACTACAGTAAATGAAACATCAGCTGTTGTACCAGAAAATGGTTCATGTCAGGCATTTCTTAATGGAGAGGGCCCTAGTAAACAGGCAGTCAAATTGAAAAATTGAAAGAGTATTTAAAAATTACTGTATGAAAATATTTTTTATTTATCCAATATCAAAAAGAGAATTTAATAATCTAAATTACTTTTTCATTTATTGAATATACAACTCCTTCATAAATAAGGTATGTAAATTTGTGACACTGAAAATATTTTTAAAGATCATTATAATAAACTTTTATTTGATAGTTTGGGTTGATATCCCAACATTATACTTATACCTTTACCAAAAAGGAGAAATAATAAATGCAAATCAGATTTTATGGCTAAGTGATTTCAAAGTGAATCAGGAGGTCATTTCAGAGGTTACACTTATGCATGTCTCAGGAGAATCTCAATGGTTGCCCCAGCAAACAGTTCCTCAAGCAGGGGAACTCCTGAGATCTCTAGAGACATCTAGACCCTATAGACAGGGCAGACAAACCCAGGAATTTGTCACTCTGTCAGTGGACCTTACCTTGGAATGTATGATAACATATCACTCAATATATCAGAGTTAGACTCATTTATAATTTTCTTACACATTGCTCTTATGCCCTTTTTGTTTGATCTTATAATTAGCTCTATAACTATTAGATTTGTGTCTGAAAGCCTTAAATCTTCTTGCTGTTTATATGGTGATTGAGCACTAAATCTCCACAGAATTGCAGCCAACACCATCTCTCCAACTCATCAGATGCACCCAGTATATCTAACAAAAGGATGATGATGTAAAAAGCCCCTTTCTCCCCCCAAAAATTGAAAGTATCTACAACTGCAAGCAAGACATTTCTATCCATTTGTCCCACGGGATCTAAGCTTCTTCTCAATCAGAAGAAGAGTGGGCACCACCATCCCCAAATCCTCAAGATTGAGGAATGAACAAACATAAGGGGGGATGCAAAAAACAACCTATTTAAAAATAATAGGCGATTTGAATCAACAATTTTCTAAAGAGGAAATACAAATGGTTAAAAAGCACATGAAAAGATGTTCAACATTATGAACCATTAGGGAAATGAAAATCAAAACTACAATGTGATATTATTCATTCAGATTTACAATATTTTAGTAAAATATCATTTCAAACTCTTCCAGGAAATACTCACCAGCTGATTAAGATGATTGCTAGTATTTTCCCATCTTTGGTCATCTGAAAAAATATTGGTTTCTATAACACAGATTGCGAACTGGGCTGAGAAAGCTTTTAATCCAAAGGAGACAAGATGGATTATGCCCCACTAAATATTCATTTCACTTGTTCTAAAAAATAAGCATGTGAGACATTCTTTTCCTCCTTTTCATAAATTTCCAAACAAAACAAAAGAAAAAATAAAGAATTATCTACAAATTCTGATGGGTTCCAATTTTATGTTGCAGTGTTTATCAGATTCCCTATTTTATAGTTTACCTTCTCACTTTCAAACAGTATCTATGAAAAGCATCACACCTGACATTTTTCCTCCTGAACGCATCTTTCCTTCCATCATGCATGAAATACAATATTTGGTGAGGCACTAATTTTCTGTCCAGATATATTGCCTATGTACTTTTCTAGATTTACTGAGATCCTCTCATTCAAAATAGCTATTGTAACTAAAACTATTTTACTTCTGCTTGTCTTGATCATGCCAAATCATAAAGGAATCCTGTTTTAGTCTTAAATATGCTTAAATTCCAAAACTACAAATCTTGCGGTATATAATTTCAGATACTATATAATTTTATATGTGGAGAAATTATAATGGAGTGATAATTACTGAAACGTTTAGAATTTGCTTTTTTATTATTATACATTTTATATAGAATCCATTTGTAATTATAAAGCAGTATATAATTTGACTAGTATTTTACATGGACAATGATCTAATAAAGTTGACTTATTTCATTGATTATATTCATATGAATTTTTTACCACTTCTGCAAAATATCTAAGTCAATTATTTTTCTATAATTTCTATTATGCATATTTTTTCTTTCACTCTCAATTTTATGAGGAAGAAAAAGCCCTTTAGCATTTTATTAAATAAAAAAAAAAAGACATACTCATTTGATGCTATTTATCTAAGCATTGGTTATTGGACAGAACCAAAGTTCCAGGTGATTTTTAAATTTCCTTTATCAAATCACACACTTTTGTTTACATTAATAACTCTGATTCTTATCCTCCATCACTTCAGATTGCATTTTCACAGTCAGCATGCTCAATTCTCAAATTTCCCTTGGCTTAATATACCATATATATTCTAATTCTGAGTGAATCAAGATATTTAAATGTAAAGCATTTGGTGTCACAGGGAGAGAGAGAGAGTTCAGGATTTGTCCCTGCTCCTTATTAATTCAGGAGTATTAACAATGCCTTCACAATTTTACATATGGTAAAAAACAATTAATGTAGGCTACTATGCCTCATTTTTTAAATATATGAAAGACAAGAGTATATTATCAATCTCTGTAGAGAGTAGCTAGTTCCTAATACCTTGAAAATAAATATGAGATTGTTCATGGTAAAAAATTCATTGGGTATCTTGAACTATCTGTTCATGTTAGAAGGGATATTTTTGCTTATAAGGATTGATTTCCATGAAATTCTTTGGTAACTCACAGCTGCTTTTGAATTTCTTAGCTGTCATTACAATCTTCAAGTAATATTTAATTCATATTGCTTATGCTACCTCAATTTCTTGGTAATTTCTGTATCATCATATTTTTCATATTGGCATACAGTCAATGGATTGCATTCATATCATAAGGTGTCATTTTTAAAACTAATTACCTATGATAAACATAGAAACAAAAACATTCAGGCTTCTACAATTATCAATTTATAATATGGGGCAGAGACAGTTAAGTGTACTAAAGATCTTAAGAAATATCACAGCTATGTCACTGATTTTCCATTAGTCTTTTTAAAGAAACACATAAATTAAAGCATAAAAATATACCTGAGATATTAGGAAACATGTTTACCTTCTGAAAGTGAATATTTCTTTTGAACAATTACAGACATTTTACAGAATCTCTGCTCTTGCTTCATACTTCAAGGAGTCACTTCTCCAGGAAACTCATACTTAGCCATAATCATAGTTACAATTGTGTTTCTAGATTCTTTATAAATATTGTTATTCTTTAGGGATAACACGTATGGTCATACCTCTCAGGAGCCCTAGGGTACAGTGATTACACCATCTAGAGAGGCCAGTTTTTTTCCAACTTATGAATGATAAGGATTATTTGAGTGTACTCTTGAGATTAGTTAAATTTGTGATAGAGCTTATTAGCAATAAGATTAACAATTAATTTTTTATTAATTCTAACAAAAAAGACATATTCAAAATGTTTCAGTCACTATTTATTCATATATTTTCAATTTTATATCAGGTTATAAATATAATTTATTCACATTATAGTAAATCCATGAAATCATGGAACCTCCATAAAATTTTATTTTTAGATGTTTAGAGTAAAAGTATGGCATGAAGGAAAATCATATAATGTAAAAAAAGTATCAAGATAAACAAACAAATTCACCAGTGGTTACTAAATTCAATAAAAGTGGATTCATTTTAGATTATATTATGAAACAAAATCAATTAAAAGTGGTGGTGGCATATAGTAGGATGCTTACCGAAAGTGATTTGAAGTGATCCTTGAATATGGTAGATAACAATGATGTTAGGTACATCTCAGATTGTGAATTACCACCCCTATGAGCAGGTCAGAGGAAAATTGCCTGTTTATCATTATTCAGAAAATGTTTATTAATTGCTGCCAGTCAAGAGAGTGTCAAAATATGGCAGAGGTTAAGAAGAACTAAAGAACATTGATTCTACACTTTGGATAGATTATATGGTATGTGAATATATCTCAATGAAACTGCTGAATAAATAAATAAATAATTGTGCAAGAACAGCCAGAAATAGCAACTATATACAACAGGGGAAGCATAGAGAGATTGAGAGGTGAAGAATTTTCTTGTTTGGTTGTTTGTCTATTTTTTGCTTACTATTATTATTGAAATAAAGAAAATTCTCTAATGCTGATTGAAGTGATGAATGCACTACTATGTGATTATACCAAAAACTATTGATTGTACATTTTAGATGAATTGTATGTTTTATTAATATGTATTAATAAGCTTGATTTGTTTTTTAAAAAGAATTTCTTGGAAATGAATGCTCAAAAAATAGAAGTCTGAGAAGAGGATGTGACTCAAGCAGATGAGTTCCTTCTTCCCACATGGGAGGTTTCCAGTTCAGTTCCAGTGCCTCCAAAAAACAAAGATAAATAATAAGCAATTGAATGAATAAAACAACTCAGGGAAGCTGATGTGGCTCAGTGGTTGAGCACCAGATTCCCACTTACAAGGTCATGGGTTCAGTTGTCCCTGCTGGTACCTAAAACAACAACAAAAAGAAGTCTCTGCATATATCTACATGTTATCAATACAGTTACAAAAGTTGGTAGGAAAAGTTTGGCAAGTAGAGGTAAATGTCAAATCTGTGAAAGCAGAAATTTCCCTTGACTTAGTATAGGATATTTTTGTCTTCACCAGAAACATTCAGAAATGGTTTCAAAAAGATCAAGCATCTCCCATGCCCCATCCCCCGATCCTTTGAATGATTTTGGTGGGTTCCGTGTAATATTTTGGGTAATCTAAGCATCTCTTAAAATATACGTATATATATATAACATTTTTGTAAGCAAATACAAAAAAAAAAAAAAAAGAAAGGAATAAATGCATTGGGAGTCTAAAAAAAAAAAAAAAAAGATCAAGCATACCTTGACCAACTTTCATAAACATTCCATGTTCTCAGTCTTTATACATGAATTTTTGGCAAAAAAGCAAATATATGAAGGATTTCTCAGCTTAATAGAGGCTGCAAAATTGTCCTGATATGGCAAGGATAGTCAATGTGAAACAAAATAGAACTGTTATGGTTGGCCATCTGGAGATGACTGAGGAAAAACGATGGCCAGGCATCTAATAAAGCCATAGTATTATTTTTGTGAAATATATCACTTAGAAAAGAGTAATCGTAGGAAAAATGCATACAAAATTATATTACCTGAGATTTCTTGAAATATGGCAGAACATAATTTAATAGCATTTGCATAACTATCTGTTCTCATGTTTCTTGTTTTTTTATTTTTGTTTCAGGGACTCTTCATACTATACAAATTATAGAGGGAAGAATAGGTATAACATGGGGACATTTTCAGGACACTGGATTTGTCCTGCATGGCATTGCAGTGATGGATAAAGGCCATTGTATATTTTGTCATAACTTACAAAATTGTGTGGGACAAAATGTAAACTGTAATGTAAATTGTAGTCCATGTTTATTAACAATACTTCAATGTGGGTTCATCAATTGTAACAAATGTACCACACTAATGAATGATTTTGTTAATGTGGAAAATGAAGGAGGTGGAGGGAGTGGGGCATATGGGAATCCCATATATTTTTTATGTAACAGTTATGTAATTGAAATCTTCTTTAAAAATAAAAAAAATAATTAAAGAAAAATATTTGTATCCTCCATTCCCAGTGAGAGAATCATTCCTTGTGATTCTGGAAAAGAAATGAAGGTGGTAAATCTCTCATCCCTTAATCCTATCACATTTTTGTTTGATTTCTGAGATAATCTATTTTGGTAAAAGAATTTTGAAGGTAATGTCCTGGTTGTTTCTATTTGCTAACTTAAATGAAGAATAGCAGAAAGGAATAGAAATGGGTAGAATGGGGTGGGGTCAGGGAAGAGGCATTGATTGAGAAATATTGGATTGATGTGAATTCTCTAGTACAATTCAGTTTGAAAAGATTTTGAGCACTTCATTTGTACCAGATATTCACGTGGATTCAGGAGAGACAAGCTCAATAAAAACATCCTAATTTTCAGAGAGTTAATCTATTGGCAAAGAGCGAATCTAATAGAGCAAAGTACAATTAAATATTCACAATAGAAGATTAAATTTTAACTCAAGCCTGAGAAGAAAACACTCCTTCAGCACTGCAAGATAAAAATGAGAGTTAGAAGGAAGTTGATCTTTATGGGTTCAGAAAGTCTAATCTTGTTTTTGTGTGTTTGCCTTTTGATATTGATTTTAAGGCCAGAACATCTTGACCCTCTTCTGCCTTCCCTCCTCCAGCCTCAGAACCTGAAGTTCTATAGTTCTACCCCACTCCTTATGTAGAGAATATAAAATGAGCAGCAACTTCATTAAAATCTAGATACCAAAGGAAGCAAGTTTTGGGTCATAGCACTGTTTGGCAACCATGGCCATTGGCCAAATCTGGCCTGCTGCATGGTTTTGTATGGCTGTCCAGCTAAGAATGTTTTTTTACATTTTTAAATAGTTTGAAATAAATGGAAGAATATTTAGTAACACAAATAATTATAAGAAATTCAAATTTCAGTGTCCATAACAAACGTTTTTTGGAACATTAATCATTCTCCAGGATAGACCACATGCTATGTCACAGAACAACCCTCAATGAATTCAGAAATAGTTAAATTATGCAAAATAATTTCTTTGATCACAATGGAATGAAGCTGGTGGAGCAGAGAACCAGAATAGTGACAAAGAAATGTGAGTTAAACAGCACACTCATAGATAATCATTGGGTCAAAGAGGAATTTGCAAAATATATCAGCAACTCCCTTGAAATAAAAGAAAATGAGAAGACATCATATCAAAACTCATGAGGTAGTAAAAGAGGTACTGAGAGGGAAATTTATTGCCATAAATGCCTATATTAAAAAAGAAGAAAAAACTGAAAACAAAGAGCTAACTGCACACCATGAGGAACTAGAAAAATAACAAAAAACTAATCCCCAAAAAAGGAGAAAGAAATAACAATGATTAGTGCAGACCTATAGGAAATTGAGAATTAAAAAAAAAAAAAAAAAACACTGGAAAAATTTTTAAAAACTAAAAGCTGGTTCTTGGAGTAAAATACTGAAATTGACAAACCTTTATCCAAAATAACAAAGAAACAATGAGAAAAGATGCAAATACATAAAACAATATTCAAGGAAGGAATGTCACCACCGATCCCACATATTTACAGGGTGTCATAAGAGGATAGTTTGAAAAATTCTATGCCTAAAAGTTGGAAAGCCTAGATGAACAAATTTCTAGAAAGACATAGACAGCCAACTTTGATGAAGGAAGAAATTGATTAACTCAACAGACCAATCTCAATCTTACTTTACTCACTAAAACCCAGTTCAAAACCTGTAGAGGGCAGGCTGCAGGGTGATTGATTGAGGAACCCCAGCAGCCTGAGAAAATCCTTAAAGGCCTAAAAAAAAAAGACTGTTTTTCCATGTTTTTTTTTCTTCTTCTGTCTCTTTTTTAAAACAATGAATTGCTGCTATCTTGTTTCTTGCTTGTTTTGTATTCTCCCCCTTTCTTTCTCTGCTTGTTTCTTTTTCTTTTCTTTTTTCCTTTTATTATTTTTGTTCCTGATTTATTCTACCTGTTATTTCTTTTCACTCCTTCATCTTTATAACTTTTGTTTTTCGTTGTTGTTCTTTCATTCCATCTCTATTATTTGTTCTGCAAATTTTCTTTTTTGTATATCTCCCTGTCTCTCTTTTTCTCTGTATAATTTCTTTTAGTTTTTTCCTTTCTCTCTTTTGTGTTTTCTTTTCCCCTCTTCTCACCA
>JAKSZT010054129.1:524779-540681 GCA_026826555.1 Tolypeutes matacus
TATACTTTCTTTTAATTTTTTTCTTTCTCTCTTTTGTGTTTTCTTTTCCCCTCTTCTAACCATTTCAGCATTTTAACTTATTTTATATATTTTTTCTCTATTCTGTTTCTTGTTTCATTGTTTCTATTCCACTTTCCTGATCTTGTTCCTCTGTGCTTCTTACTCATGCTAATTTTTCAATTTCCCAGGTCTTGTATATTTGCTTTCCTACCTTTTACTATTACTCTTACTATTATTCTTTTTGACTTCCTATCTCTTTCCTTTTCTCTGGTCTTAATTTTTTTTTTCCTTTCAAAGGAATTTAGGCAGATCTCTCTCAAAAAGAAAAAACATTGAGTGAGATGTTTTGGGATGCCATAGAGTAGGAGACTTCAGGGCATTGATCTGGAGGAAGTTGGGTGAAAAGAAAATTTCCTCAAGGTGGTGCTGCTTTTATTCTTGTTTACTGTTTTTCCTTCCTTGATTTTCCCTTTTCTGTGTTTACTGATTTTGTATACAAAAGCTATCTCTTTTTCTTCCGTCATTATTCTATCTTCTGCTCCCTGTTGTTGTTCTTACATTCCACCTCTCTTTGTTTAGTTCTCATTTTTCTGGTTTTTATTTCTACTTCATCCATCTTATTTTCTTTCTTCTATTAACTTTTTTCTTTTTCTTTTTTCTTTCCTATTCTTCTCTCTCCTCATCATACTGGGCTTTTAATTCAGTCTCTCTCTATATTTTTTTCTATTTGATTTCGCATTTCATTGTTGGTACTCCACATTTTTTATTCCTATTACTCTATACTGCTTATATGAGTTAAATACTCATTTTCCAATAATAATAATACTATTATTATTACTATTATCCTTTTACTTTTCTTACTCCTTCACTTTCTCTGACCCTAATTTTTTCCTCCAAGGGAACATAGACAACAGCAATGAAATAGAATAAAAAGTACAAAGTGTCAAAGAGAAAACTTAACACCCACACAAAAACAGCATTTAAATAAAACCCTAGAGTAAAAGAGAAGCTAATCAACTGAATAAACCAATCACGAAAAAAAAACATGACCAATGTGCAACAAAAATTGCAAACCTTACTAAGAAATGGGAAGATATGATCCAGTCCAAAGAAGAAACTAAAAACCAGGAAGAGTTGCAGAACATTGAACAGCTAATCAAAGTAATCCAAACAAATATCATGGTCCAACTTAATGAAGTGAAGCAAGACATTAAGGACATGAAGAAGACACCAGAAGAACATACTGAAGAAATTGTAAACATATATAAAATGATAACAGATATGATAGTGATGAATGGCACAAACCAAGAAATCAAAAAGACACTGGAAGCATGTAAAAGTAGACTTGACCAGATGGAGGAAAGAATTAGTGATAAGGAAGACAGTACATATGAAATCAAACAAATAGTAAAACAGATAGATAAAATGTTTTAAAAAATCCAGCAGAGACTTAAAGATTTGAACGACAACACAAAACGCATGTATGCATTAAAAGCATCCCAGCAGGAGAAGAGACAGGAAAGGGGACAGAATGAGTGTTGGAGGAAAACAGGCTGAAAACTTCCCAACCCTATTGAGGGAGATGGATGAACATGTCAAAAAAGTGCAGCACACCCTATACAGAATAAATCCCAATAGGTCTATTCCAAGTTATACACTCAACAAACTATCCAATGTTCAAGATAAAGAGAAAATATAGAAAGCAGCAAAAGAAAAGAGAACCATCACGTACAATGGAAGCTCAATAAGAGTAAGTACTGATTTCTCATCTGAAACCATAGAACGCAGGGTAAGACATATTTAAAGTACTAAAAGAAAAAAAATCTTTAACACAGGGATTATTTATCCAGCAAAGCTGACATTCAAAACTGATGGACAGTTCAAAATATTCACAGATAAACAGAAATTAAGAGAGTATGCCAATAAGAAATCTGCCCCTTAAGAAATACTAAAAGGAGTTCTGCAGGTTGAAAGAAAAATACAGGGGAAAGAGGGTTGGAGGGAACTGTAAGAACAACTAAATAAACAAAAAGAGAAATAAAAACAGCATATGATGTACGTAAACCTTATAAAAATATGCCTAATGTAAGTAATTCCTTGAGAGTAATAACACTGAAGGTTAATGGATTAAACTCACCAGTCAAGAGATGCAGATTGGCAGAATGGATAAGGAAATATGACCCATATATATATTGTCTACAAGAAACTCATCTTAGACCCAGGAATTCAAGGATGCTGAAAGTGAATGGCTGGTAAACAAACTTACAAGCAAACAATAACATTAAAAGAGTGGGAGTAGTTATACTAATATTGGCCAAAATAGACATTAAATGCAAAACTATTGTATTTAAAACTATTACAAGAGACAAAGATGTACACTATATATTAGTAAGCTTTCAAGAAGAAAGAACAATCATAAACATTTTATGCACCTAACAGGGATGCCCCCAATACATGAGGCAAACACTGGAAAAACTAAATGGATAAATAGATGTCTCTATAATTATTGTGGGAGACTTTAATGCACCATTGTCACCATTAGACAGAACATCTTGAAGAAGGATCAATAAAGAAACAAAGATTTTATTTAATACATTAGGGGATCTGGGTCTACTAGACATATACAGAAAATTACATCCAAATACAGTATGATATACATACTTCTCGAGTGCACATGGAACACTCTCCAAGGTAGACTACATGCTAGGCCCCAGAAAATATCTCAATGAATTCATTAAGATTGAGTTTATACAAAGTAATTTCTCTGACCACATTGGAATGAATTTGGAAATCAGAAAGGGGCAGAGAACCAGATTAGAAAGAAATATATGGAAGTTAAACAACACAGTCTTAGAGAAAAAATGGGCGAAGGAGAAATCTCAAAAGAAATCAGTAACTACCTTGAAACGAATGAAAATGAAAACAAAACATTTCAAAACCTATGGAATGCAGCAAAAGCTGTACTGAGATGGAAATTCATAGCCATAAATACATATATCAAAAAGGAAGAAAGAGCTAAAATCTCAGAACTAACTGCACACATGGAGGAATTGGAAAAACAACAACAAACTAACCCCAAAGGAAGTAGAATGAAGGAAATAATAAAGATTAGAGAAGAAATAAATGAAATCGAAAATAAGAAAGCACTAGAAATAATAAACAAAGACAAAAACTGGTTCTTTGAAAAGATCAATAAAATTGACAATCCCTTAGCCAGACTAACAAAGAAAAACAGAGAGAATATGAAAAACAGAAAATAAGAAATGAGGAAGGGGATATTACCACTGATCCCACAGAAATAAAGAGTATCATAAGACGATGTTTCAAAAAGTATTATGCCAACAAGAATGATAATTTAGAGGAAATGGACAAATTTCTAGAAACTCACAAGAAGGCTACATTGACAAAAAAAGAAATTGATGAACTCAACAGACCAATTACAAGTAAAGAGATGCACTCAGTCATCAAAAACCTCCCAACTAAGAAAAGTCCAGGACCAGACGGATGCATAGGTGAATTCTACCAAACTTTCCGGAAAGGACTAAAATAAATCCTGCTTAAACTCTTCCAAAAAATAGAAGTAGAAGGAACATTGCTTAACTCATTCTATGAGGCCAACATTACCCTTAAGCCAAAGCCAAACAGAGATGCCAAAAGAAAGGGAAATTACAGACCAATCTCTCTAAAAATCCTAGATGCCAAAATCCTCAACAAATCACATTCAACTAATCACATTACTAATCACATTCAACAACACATCAAACGAATTATACACCATGACCAAGTGGGTTTCATCCCGGTATGCAAGGATGGTTCAACATAAGAAAATCAAGCAATATAATACACCACATAAACAGATTGAAAGAAAAACACCACAATATCATCTCTATATATACAGAAAAGGCATTTGACAAAATTCAACGTCCTTTCCTGATAAAAACACTGCAAAAGACAGGAAAAGAAGAAACTTTCTGAACATGACAAAGGGTATTTATGAAAAATCCACAGCTAACATCACCTTCAATGGTGAAATCATAAAAGCTTTCCCTCTAAGGTCGGGAGCAAGACAAGGATGCCCACTATTACCGCTCCTATTTAACATTGTATTAGAAGTTCTTGCTCACGAACTGAGGCAAGAACAAGATATAAACGTCATCCAAATTAGAAAGGAAGAAGTAAAAATTTCATAGTTGCAGGAGACATGATTATATACATAGAAAGCCCTGAAAAACTACAACAAAGTTTCTAGAAATTTTAAATGAGTTCAATAAAATCTCAGGCTATAATATCAATGCCCCAAAATCAGTAGCATTTCTGTACAAAAATAATGAGCAATCTGATGAGGAAATCAAGAAAAAAATACCATTTACAACAGTGATTAAAAGAATCAAATACCTAGGAAGAAATTTAACTAAAAATGTAAAGGTCTTATATACAGAAAAGTACACATCACTATTAAAGGAAATCAAAGTAGATTTAAATTAATGGAAGGATATTCCCTGTTCATAGATAGGAGGACTAAACATCATTAAGATGGCTCTCCTACCCAAACTAATCTACAGATTTAATGCAATTCCAATAAAAATCAACACAGCATTTTTTCTAACGAATTGGAAAAACTACAAAATTTATTTGGAAGGGTAAGAAGTCCCAAATAGTCAAAGACATATTGAAAAAGAAAAATGAAATGGGAGATATCACACTACCTGACTTTAAAACATACTGTAAGAAGGAATAAAGTGCTAAAACACAGAATAACATGGATGAATCTTGAAGACCTTATGTTGAGTGAAACAAGCCAGTCATTGAAGGATGAACCATACATGACCTCACTGATATGAATTAAGGAAATTGAGCACTCTCTGAGAATTATTGTCTGAAAGATAGGTTTACAAAAAGAGAAAGAGAAGAGAAAGTTGTGAGCCATCACCCATACCGTTGTAATGTATGGTAAAGTGATAGAGTGTGGTTGCATATTGAAGGGATAGGACAGGTGGCTAGTGATCCTATTGGGTTTGGTGGTGCAGGGTTGACAGGTGGGTAGATTGGGAAAGGTGGGTTAGAATACCCAGGATACTGGGGGGAGAGATGGGAGAGGGACCAGGTGAACACTTGGGATTTGTGGGTATGAGGTTGAAACTACAGAGGTGGGAATGCTCTTATGGCAATATGACAAGGAAGTGTCACTGGTTTAAGGTGTTGGTAGGGGGCATTCAGTACAGAGCACATCTGGAGCAGGCTTCTAGGGAGTGAGTGAGTGTTCATCTGGTCATAATGTGTTGTATCAGTCAGTGGAGACCCACACAATTAGTAGGAAGGAGATTGACTCCCATCTTTGGGAGGACCAATTCACTCAGAAATAGACAGTTGGGCATCTCTAATGAGCAAGGGCGGTTCCTAATAGGGGAAGACAAACCAGTGTGTTAAGACCTCTTGTTGCAAGTAACTATTAATCTTGTCATCCAATTAGTCAAGCCAGGGTGTCATCATGGCCCCTGGGGGTATGGGAGGGAGGAACAGAATAGATAAAACAGGGGGTATTTAGTAGTCATTGGAAATGTTTTTCATTACTTTACAGTAATGGTCCCAGGACATGGTAAATATCATCAAAATTTATAAAACTGTATGGTCTAAAATGTAAACCATACTGTAAACCATTGACAATGTTTAGTAACTATATTTCACTATCAGTATAACAGTTATAACAATGCTACCATCCACATACAAAAAGGTTTTAAAATGGGGTGAAAAAAGGAGGAGAAGATTGGGTATATGAGAGTCTCTTGTGTTCTGTGTGTGACTTTGCTGTGACCTAAAACTTCTTTGAAAATTAAATGAAAAATAGTGAGACACTGGGGAGTGAGAGGGGGAAGGTGCAACAGTACACACTGGACACCATATATTGCAGTGATAAAAGGCAAAATGTCAAAAAAAAAAGTCCCCATTTTTTGAATATCCCAATCCTTTAATTTTATTTTATTTCTAGTTTTTTTTTAAGTTTTCATGTATTTTCTCTTACATTTAAACTTATCATTATTATTTCACTTTCCTATTAATTGTATTTGGCTATTGCATTGGCTTCATCTTTAAAGAAGCTTTGGATCAAGAAGGGTTACAACTGGGGTAGGAGAGGATTGTTGGTGGGGGGTGTAGTGATGGGGTGTACATGGGAGGAAGTTCACTTTAGCATACATAAAATGTATATAAAATTATTCAAATGCTCATGGACCATGGTCACAGTGGGTAGAGAATCACTCCATAAATGAGAGAATACTGAATTCCCATCCTGGAGAGCTCTGCCACATTCTCCAAGAGAGTAGCAACAGTCCCCCAATTGCAGGGGAAGTGTCTGGCAAAGGAGGATGATCCACAGATGGGCTCTTGTTATTGATGCCTAACCTTAAGAGTCTTTGCTCTTGAAATTGAAACTTAGTCTATTGTTATGGGGTGCCTAAGGGTTGCCTCCTGAAAGCCTCCTTGTTGCTCAAATGTGGACTTTTTCTAAGCCAAACTCAGCATATGAATGCATTACCTTCCTCCCAGTGTGGGACATGACTCCCAGGAATAAACCTCCCTGGCAATGAGGGTTTACTACCAAGTGTCAGCTGTCAATACGACTGGAAAAAGACCTTGAATAAAAGGGGGAAAAGGTAAAGACAAATGAGTTCATATGGTTAAGAGACTTCAAAGTGAGTCAGGAGGTCATCCTAGAGGTAACATTTATGCATATCTCAGTAGGAATTCATAGGTTTCCAATGTGGATATCACCCAAACAGAGGGGTTCCTGAGGGCTCTGGAGACATCCAGGTCCTATATAGAGGTGGATAGATCCAGAGTTTGGTGCCTTATCAGTGGGCTCTACTTTGGAGTCTATGCTCCCGAGAGTGACAGAGTTGGACTCAAATATGTCCTTCCTGCACATGGCCCATCTGTCCCTTCTATTCAAACCTATATGTGGTACTAGAGTTTGTAAGTGTACTTCCAGATACTGGAGTCTTTGGGCTGTCCATGTACCAGCTGGCCCCAGAATATTGGTGGAGCTGCAAATCTTACTCTACAGTTCAATGGACTCACCCAGGCCATCTGGTGGGGAGATGATGATGCACAATGGCCATCCCAGGGACTGGAGAGTATCTGCAGCTGCAGGCAAGATAGTCCCATTCATCTTTTCCATGGTATATGAGCCTCTCTCACTTGGAGGTGGACTGGACATCATCAACCCATAATCCTCAGGAATGGGGGAAGAGCTATGGACTAGAGTGAACTTACTGGTATTCTGTTATAGACATATTGTGATTCAGCAATGGAAGACATTACAACATCAATGTGGAGCCAGTGGGTGCTTAGGGGGCAGGGAGAGAGAAAAGCAGTTGTAATACAGGGGCTTTTTTAGGACTTGGGAATTATCCTGAATGACATTGCAATGGCAGATATAGGCCATTTTATATTAACATTTAACATGTAGAACTGTGTGGGAAAGAATGTGGTCTACCATGTGAACTATGGTCCATGCTTTGTGGAAAAGCTCCAGGATGTGTATATTCATTGCAGATGGTGTGCCACACTAATGAAAGAAGTTTTTTTGTGGGACACTGTGGGAGGTGGGGCATATGGGCATCCCTACAATTTTTGTATAACATTTATGTAATCTAAGTATCTTTTAAAAAATAAAAATTATATATATTTAAAAAAACATACTACAAAGCTACAATGGGCAAAACTGCATGTTATTGGCAGAAGGATATTCTGACCAATATAACAGAATTCAGATTTCTAATATATATCCTTACATATACAGACATCTCATATTCGACAAGGTCACCAAGCCCACTCAACTGGGAGAGAATGGCCTCTTCAGCAATTGGTGCTTGGAGAACTGTATATTCATATCCAAAAGAATGAGAGAGTCACACCCTCTCACACCTTATACAAACATCAACTCAAAATGGATCAAAGACCTAAATATAAGAGCCAAGACAATAAAGCTCCTAGATGATATTGTAGGGAAGCATCTACAAGACCTTGTTTTAGGAAATGTTTTCATAAACTTTATACCAAAAACACAAGCAGCCAAAGAAACAATAGATAAATGGGCCCTCCTCAAAATTAAAAACTTTTGCACCTCAAAGGGCATTATCAAGAAAGCAAAAAGGCAGCCTATGCTTGGTGGCAAGACCCCAGGATGTGTATATCCATTACGGGTGATATGCCACATTGATGAAGGAAGTTTGTGTGGGATTTTATGGGAGGTGTGGGAGGTGGGGAACATGGGAGTCCCTCTGATTTCTGTGTAATATCTAGGTAATCTAAGCACCTTTAAAAAATATATATATATATTTTAAAAAATAACACTTATGTAAGCAAATGCACATATATGCATATATATTTATATATCATTTTATAAATATTGGTATGCATTGTGAAAAATTTATTTTTACCCACAATTAAAAATAATAATAATAATAATTAATAAATACAAAATAAAAACAATTAAGAAAAAAGGCAGCCTAGCCAATGGGAGAAAATATTTGGCACCATATATCTGATAGGAGCCTAATATCCAGTATATATAAAGAATTCCTACACCTCAAAAACAAAAAGACAAACAACCCACTTAAAAAATGGGCAAGCAACCTGAAAAGACACCTCTCCAAAAAAGAAATACAAATGTATATATAGCACATGAAAGTTGCTCAACACCAGTAGCTATTAGAGAAATGGAAATCAAAACTACAATGAGATACCATCTTACACCAATTGAACTGTTGGCTATTAAAAAAACAGAGGACTATAAGTGTTGGAGAGAGTGGTGAAGAATGGGAACCCTCATCCACTGGTGGTGGGAATGTATAATGGTCCAGCCACTATGGAGGACAGTTTAGCAGTCCTTCAAAAAACTTACGATAGAACTGCCATATGATCCAGCAATTCAACTACTGGGTATATACCCAGAAGAATTGAAAGCAAAGACATGAACAGATATATGCACACCAGTGTTCATAGTGGCATTATTCACTCTTGTCAAGAGTTGGAATCAACCCAAATTCCCATCAGCAGATGAATGGAAAAACAAAATATTGTATATACATACAATGGCATATAATTCATGTTTAAGAAGGAATATAGTGTTAATACTTGGGATAACATGGATAATCTTTGAGGGCCTTATGTTGAGTGAAGCAAGCCAGGCATTGAAGGATGAAGAATACATGACCTCACTGATATGAATTAAGCAAGTTGAGCAGACTCAGAGAGTTATTGTCTGGAAGACTGGTTACAGGAAATAGAAAGGGAGAAGACAGGTGTGAGCCAACATCCATATGGACATAATCTATGGTAAGGTGATAGGGTGTAGTTACATATTGAAAGGATATGAAAGGAGGGTAGTGATATAATTGGGTTAGGTGCTGCAGGTTTGACGGGTGGGTAGATTGGGGAGGGTTGGTTGGAATGTCCAGGGAAATGGTGGGAGGGTTGGGAGAGGAACCAGGTGAACACTGGGGATTAGCAAGTATGTGGTTGAAAGTACAAAGTTGGGATTACTCTTGTGGCAATATGACAAGGAAGGGTTACTGGTTTAGTGCATTGGGTTGGGGGAGTGGGTGCTTCGGGACAGGGTACACCTGTAGGAGGCTTCTAAGGAGGGTGTGTTGTCATAATGTGTTGTATCAGTGGGTAGAGTTCCACATAATGAGCAGGAATGAGTTGGAGTACCATACTCAGGAGGACTGTTTTTTTTACAACTAGAGAGGGGAGGGTCTCTCAAAAGTATGGGCAGTTCCTAATAGGGAAGGACAAACCAGTGTGTCAAGACCTCAGTGTTGTTGCATGTAACTATGAATCTTGTCATCCACAGAGTGAACCCAGAGCGTTACTGTGGGCCCCAAGGGATGGGGGTAGGAATAGAATAGATCAGACAGGGGGTATTTACTGTGCAATGGAAGTGTTCTACATGATTTTACAATGATGGTCACAGGCTATGTTAAATATAATTCAAATTTATAAAAGTGTACGGTCAAAAATGTAAACCATAATGTAAACCATTGACCATGATTAGTAGCTATGTTTCACTATGTGTATATCAGTTATAACAATAGTACCATCCACATATAAAAATGTATTAATATGGGAAGGAGGAAAAGGGGAGGATTTGGGGTATATGAAAGTCCCCTGTATTCTGTATGCGACTTTACTGTGTCCTAAAACTTCTTTGAAAACAAAATGATAAATTTTAACACACTGGAGAATAAATGAAAAAAAAATGCCACTGTACAGACAGGAAACCAGATACAACAGCAATGAAAGGCAACATTTCAATAAAAAATATATATATTTGTCATTATTTTTTAATATCCCAATGTTCTAATTTTATTTTATTTTTAGCTCTTTTAAACTTTTAAAATTATATTTCTTATATTTTAACTTATCATTATTATTTCATTTTCCTATTAATTGTTTTTGGTTATTTTAATGGCTTCATTTTTTAAGAAGCTTTGGATCATTTAAGGGTTACAACTGAGGCAGGGGGTGACCATTGGTATGGGGTATCAGTAATAGGGGTACATGGGAGGAAGTTCACCTGGGCATACATATATAGTACATAAAAATGTTCAAATATTCATGGGGCATTGTCACAGTGGGTGGAGACTCACACAATAACTGAGAGAATATTGAATTCCCATCATGAAGAGCTCTGCCACATTCTCTACTGGAGAAGCAACAGGCCCCCAAGTACAGGGGCAATGACTGACAAAGGAGGATGATTCATTGATGGGCCCTTGATATTGAAAATTATGTTTATGAGCCATTGCTCTTGAAATTGAAACTTAGCCTATTGTTGTGGGGTGCCTAAGTGTTGCCTTCTAAAAGCCTCCTTGTTGCTCAAATGTGGCTTCTTTCTATGCCAAACTCAGCATATAAATATATTATCTTCCCACAGTTTAGGACATAACTCCTGGCGATGAGCCTCTCTGGCACCAAGGGATTACAAACAAGCACCAACTAGCAATGCAACTGGAAAAAGACCTCAAATAAAAGGGGACAAATGTAAAGACAAATGAGTTATATGGCTAAGAGACTTCAGAGTGAGTCAAGAGGTCATTCCAGTGGTAATGCTTATGCACATCTCAGCAGGATCTCATAGACTGTTAAATTGGATACTACCCCAAACAGTGGGGCTTCTGAGGTCTCTGGAGACACCCAGATCCTATGGTCAGGGCAGATAGCTCCAGAGTTTGGTGCCTTGCCAGTGGGCCCTGCTTTAGAGTTTGTGCTCTTGAGAGTGACAGAGTTGGACTCAATTATGTCTTCCCTACACATGTTTTATATTTCCCTTCTATTTAAACCTATAGTTGGTGCTGGAGTTTGTAGGTGTACATCCAAGAGACTTGAGTCTTTAGGCTGTCCATGTGACAGCTGGGCCCAGAACCTCAGTGGAGTTGCAACACCTACTCTGCAGCTCATTGGACTCACCCAGGACAACTATCAAGGAGATGATGATAGACAACAATCATCTCAAGGAACAGAAAGAGTCTGCAACTGCAAGCAACATAGTCCTATTCATCTTCACCATGGGATATAAGGCTACTCTCATTTAGACATGGAATAGACATCACCATCCCAGAATCCTCTGGATTGGGGAAAGAACTATGAACTAGAGTGGACTTACAGGTATTCTACTATTGACATATTGTGATTCTAGCAATTGAAGAAATTACGACATTGATTTGGAGCCAGTGGCTACTGGAGGCTCTGGGGGCAGGGAGAGGGAAAACAGTTGTAATACAGGGGCTTTTATGGCACCTGGGAATCATCTTGAATGACACTGCAACAACAGATCTAGGCCATTTTATATCATCACATAACATGCAGAACTGTGTGGGAGAGAGAATATACTATGTGAACTATCGTCCATGCTTAATAGCAATGCCCCAGGATGTGTTATCATTTGCAATGAATGTGTCAAACTAATGTAGGATGTTTATGTGGGAGGGTGTGGTGGGTTGGAAAGTGGGGAATCCCTATAGTTTTGGTGTAACATTTATGTAATCTAAGTATCTTTTAAAAAACAACAACAAAAAGAAACTATAAGAATCAAATATCAATGAACACACAACTGTAAAGTACTTGTACACAGAAAATTACAGAACATCGTTAAAGGAAATCAAAGAAGACCTAAATCAATGAAAGTATATTCTACCTACATGGATTGAAAGACTAAACATCACTAAGATGTCTGTCCTAACCTAATTGATTTACAAATTTAATGCAACAACATTTTTACTGATTGGAAAAGGTAATTATGAAATTTATTTAGAAAGGCAAGGGCCTCCAAATAACCAAAAATACTGAAAAAAAAAAAAAATTGCAGGAATCATGATACTTAAATATAAAGCATCCTACAAAGCTAAAGTGGTGAAAATTGCCTGGTATTGGCACATGGATACACATATAAACCAATGGAACTAAACTGAGAGTTATCATATAGATCTTTGCATATATGGTCAACTGATAAGTGACAAGTCCAACAAGCCCATTCACCTGGGACAGAATGACCTATTCAAAAATGGCACTTTAAGAACCAGATATACATATCCAAAAGAATGAGAGAGGGCCACCATCTCATGCCCCATTCAAAATTTAACTCAAGAGGGATCAAATACATAAATATAAGAGCCAAGACAATAAAGTTCCTAGGAGATATTGTAGGGAAGCATCTACAAGATATTGTAGTAGGAAATGTTCTCATAAACTTTACACCAAAAACACAAACAGCTAAAGAAACTAAAGATAAATGGGACCTCCTCAAAAACTTCTGTGCTTCAAAGAAATTTGTCAAGAAAGCGAAAAGGCAGCCTACTGAATGGGAGACAATATTTGGGAACCATTTATGCAATAAGAGCCTTATATCCAGCATATATAAGAAACCCTACATCTTGAAAAAAACATTGACAATCCATTAAAAAGTGGGCAAGAGTTTGAATAGATAATTCTCCAAAGAAGAATTACAAATGGCTAAAATGCACATGAAAAGATGCTTAACATAACTAGCTATCAAGGGAATGCAAATCAAAATTAAAATGAACTCTCTTCTTATACTATTTGACTGACAGCTATTAAAAAATCATAGAACTACAAGTGTTGGAGAGGATGTGGAGGAAAGGGAGTACTCATCCATTGCAGATGGGAATGTAGAATGGCGTAGTCATTTTGGAGGACAGTTTGGTAGGTCCTCAGGAAGCTTACTATAGAAATGCCATATGATCCAGCAACCCCACTTCTGGGTATATACCCAGAAGAATTGAAAGCAGGGACCTGAGCAGTTATATGCACACCAATGTTCATAGCAGCATTATTCACTATTACCAAAAGTTAGCAGCAACCAAAGTGTCCATCAACAGAAAAATGGATAAGCAAATTTGGTATATACATACATCGGTATATTATTCAGCTGTAAGAAAGAATGATGTACTAACACATGAGACTACATTGATGAATCTTGAAGACGTTATGTTGAATGAAGTAAGCCGGTCACTTAAAGTGAAAGTTTGCATGACCTCACTGATAGGACTCAATCAAATTTAGCAGATTCATTGAACTAGAATCTGGAAGATAGGTTACCAGGAGAAAGAAAGGTAATAGAGTATTGTGAGTTGTTGCTCAATATAGGCAAAACCTATGATAAGGCAGAAAGGAGTTGTTAGGCATTGGCTGTGGGTGATAACAGTGCAGTGATGTGATTGGTTTCAACAGCATTGTAATGTGAGGAGTAGGGTGGAGGGTTGGGTTTGTCTATTCCTGGACCTGACTAGAGTACTGGAGGAAGAAACAGGTGAATTCTGTAGATTGGTATGTTTGAAGTTAAATCTACAATTGTGGGAATGTTCTTTTGGCAAAAATTACAGGGGAAGGTTACTGATGCAGTGCACCAGGGGTGAAGGGATATGTAAGATAGGATGTACTTGGATCATGCTTCTGTGGAATAAAAAAAAAATGTATCTTGTCATAATGTGTTATCTCACTGTTGGAGACACACACAGTAAATAAAATATTAAACTCTCATCCTGGGGAGTACCTCTATGTTCTCAATTAGAAGGACAAGAATCTCTTGAGAACACAGACAGTGCCTAATAAAAGAAAACTGTACAGTATAAAAATCCCTCAATATTATTGCATGTTACTATGAACCTTATCCTTCAAAAATTGCAACTTATTGGATACCATAGTTTCTGAGAATAGGGAAATGGAAGAATAGAGTAGATGGATGATAAGGCATTTTTAGTGTATTGGAATTGTCCTGCATTATCTTGCAATGATGAATACAGTCCATTACAAGATTTGTCAAAACTTATAAAAGTGTGAATGCACAATGCAAAGTATAATGTAAACCATCGACCATGCTCGATAGTAATATTTCAATATTTGTACAATTGTAACAAATGTACTATACTCATTTAAGATGTTATTAATATGGGAGAGTGGGAGAGGGGGAGGGATTTGGGTATATGGGAATCCCTTATATTTTCCATGTGATATTTCTGTAACTTAAAGCTTCTTTGAAAATAAAGAGAAAGAAATAAGACACTAGGGAAGGAAACATGTGGAAGAATTTATCACTGTTCAGAAAAGATAACAGATCTTACAGTGATGAGAGACCCAATGAATTTTTGTTTAACTTTTGTATTTTATTTCATTTTATTATTATTTTATTTTCTTATTATATTTATCTATTGTTTTTTTCTGGCTTTTTTGAAGGGAAGAAATTTTGGATTGCAGTGGATCATAACTATGACAGGGGCATCACTGCTGTGGAGTGTCAGTGATGGGAGATGTGTGGGGTCGGATGCACCTGGGCACACATCAATGGCATACAAATACATTCAAGTGGTCATGGAGTGTTCTCTCATTGGGTGGAGACCCACACAATACCCAATAGAATATTGAATTCCCATCCTGGGAAGTCCTGTCATATCCTTTAATAGAGCAGAAAGAACCCCCCAAGTATATGGCCAGTGCCTACTGAAAGAGGACAGACCGACCAATATGCCAGGCCTTTGTTATTGAATGTTGTCCTTATGAACTTTGTTCTTCTGAAATAGAAACTTAGCACATTATTATGTATTGTTTAAGAGTTAACTGCTGAAAGCCTCCTTGTTGTTCAAATGTAGCCTCTCTCTAAGCCAAGCTCAGTGTATAAACTCACTACCTGTCCCCTAGCCTGGGATGTGATTCAAGGGGATGAGCCTTCCTGGCACTGAAGGGTTATTAACAAGCTTCAGCTATCGATTCATTTGTAAAAAGATCTTGAATAAAAGGGGAAATATTAAATACAAATGAGTTTTTATGGCCAAGAAATGTCAAAGTGCATGAGAAGATCATTCCAGAGCTTAAACTTATAAATGTTTCAGAAGGATCTCATTGATTGCCACAGTAAATAATACCTGAAGCAAGAGCTCTGGAGACACCCTGGTCCTATATAAGGGGGGATAGCCCCAGAGACTGATGCCTTATCAGTGGGTTTTATTTTGGAATCTGTGCTCCTGAGAGTGACAGAATTAGACTCAAATAAGTCCTCCCTGCACATGGTTCACCAGTCCCTTCTTTTCAAACCTATATGTGATGCTGGAGTTTTTAGGTATACTTCCAGAGACTGGAGCCTCCCGCCTACCTATGTGCCAGGTGTGCATGAAATCTAGGTGGAGCTGCAACTCCTACCCTACAGCTCAATGGACTCATCCAAGTCACCTGGTGAGGAGACAATGATGGGCAATGGCCATCCCAGGGAATGGAGAGGGCTTTCATCTGCAGGCAGGATCATCCCACCCACCATATCCATGGGATATAAGCCCTCTCTCACTTGGAGTTGGAGTGGACATCACCATCCCAGTCCCCTCAGGATTGGG
>JAKSZT010054129.1:545681-637079 GCA_026826555.1 Tolypeutes matacus
AAAAACTGTCAAGTGGCCACTGGCTCCACCTCATTGTTATAATTTCTTGCATTGCAAGAATCACCATATGTGAGCAAGAGAATACCAATTATTAAATATATTCTTTCTGGTTTAGTTGGAATAAAATGGTTTGCTATACAAATGTTTTTGTTTTCATTGTATACACCTCTCCTGGGGAAAAATAATCTAGAAGAGAGGATTAAGGATTGGTATATACATCATTTTTTATTATTAAATGAGACACACCAAAAAGAAAAAGAACAACCTGTCACATGAAGAGGCACGAGGGAATGATTTTTTCCCTCCTGGCCGCAGGCAATTAAAAAGACTTCTGAAAGACCACATAGGAAAAAGGTTGATCTCCCCACATAGACTTGTTACACAGCCAGTGAATTGCAGTCTTTGACTAGAATCGTAGTCAAAGATTCAGACCCCCTTGGCTGGTTATGCTGATGTTCATTGCTGCATTCCTAAGACAGAGGCCTCCATTTGGAGGCCTCCCTATCAGGGGCTCATAACCAAGGCCTTCCTTGGGTTGCTTACTTGACAACTCCTTAAGGGGAAGAAGGAGAGCTGTAGACTTTGAGAATACTTTCTTTGCTAAGACACAGTAGTAAGTAGTTTTGCACATTTATAAGCTCCACCCTGCCCTAGGTTCTGAGTCCATAAAACAAGAGAAGCCCTTTGTTGGGGGACCCTCAATAGTGAGATGATCCCCAAATCTATGCTGATTCATCTGACCCACACCTGGTGGTTTCATTCCATGATGAAATGGAACAGGGGTGAGTCAACATATTCCCTAGGTATAAAACCTTGCATACATTATCACACTAAGGATATAAAGTCTTCACTGTTTACTCATTTTTTTTGCTTTGACTATTTTAATATGCTACCTTGACACCTGGCATCACAGCTCAGATCTCTCAGCTGGGTTCAGCTCTTGTCACACTCAAATGTGCAAATTTCCCTGAGTTAAAAAACAATCACTTTTAATTCATTTGAATTGATGTGTTGTGAGTGTAGAAATAAACAAAGAGCCAGTGCAACAGAATCAAGTGCATGGCTACAGGCATGTGATATATGGCTGTGTGTAATGTGTGACAATAGAGTAACAGTACTATGTACTTTTCAGAAAATCATACTTGTGCAATTGGATAATAATATTGGATAAAATAAAATTTCACACCTACCTAACACCATACACAATTGATATAGATTAAATGAGCATAAAGAAAAGTCAGAACTACAATTATTATAAAGATATTACAAAGGAGATTTTCTTCAGGTATCAATGTCAGATGTTAATAAATTTCATTAGCTTTGAATAGTAAATTTCTCTTTTTCAAAAGATATAGAAGGGCACAAATTTCTATGTAACAAACTGAGTGAATTTATCTGTCTCATATAATGTAGATAGGAATTTAACAGATGTGTATATCTATAGTAATATTGAAGCATAGTAAAACATAAAATCATAATCAGATATGTATATTATATGCACTCAATACACCAGAAAATATTTAAATATCTAACAATATAAAATATTAATGGGTAATGTTTGCAAAGACAATTCTCACATATTGTATGTAATACATATGAGTATTAAATAATGCAACCTGCTTTGAAAATAATGTGGGATTGTATCATTATACTTTGCCTATGTTATGCTGGTGAACACTCATGTCCTGTGAAGACTAAGTACTAAATCATGATTAATATTTTTTTTGTGTTAACTACAGTTCTATTCTATGAAACCAAAGTTGTTTGAACAGCCTCTATCCATGAATCTAATTTATGGTACTTTAATTGTTTCCCAGGCTATCCTAATTGTCTACAAGTAGATTCTCTGCCCTCAGGGAATATGGGGAGTTGAACCCCAGACATGTTCCTCTCCTCAGTCTCTCAGACTTCCAAATGATAGTTTGGCACTGACATACGTACACCCCAGTATGTTCACAGAGGTCACATTGCTCACTCTGGAAAAAGGAACCCACATGAGAAAGCAGGCACACTACACTCTTTATTGTAAAATGGCGAGGCATGAACTACCAAGGGTGCCGGGGATAATTCTAGGGCTTTATAAGCTTTGTTTTCTTCATTCAGCATTTGTCTCTTTAATGCAGCCCTTTAACTCTTCTTCATAGTTTGGGGAAAGGTTCCTGACTTAAAGAATCCTCTGCCAACTTTGCCCCAGGCAGTTTGAAGAACTTAAGAAACATTGGAAAGAATGCTGAGAAATAGGAACATTCACTCCTTGTGGTGGGAATGTAAAATGATGCAGCCACTGTGGAAGACTTTTTGTTAGTTCCACAAAAAGCAAAGTATAGAACTAACATATGACCCTGCATTCCCACTTCTATGTGTACACTTAAAAATTTGAAAGCAGGGACTTGAACATATATTTGCCCACTAATGTTCATAGCAGCATTATTTGCAATTGCCAAAAAATGAAGTGACTCTAGTTTTTAATCAATCAATGAATGGATAAATAAAATGTGGTATATGGATAGAATGGAATATTATTCAGCCATTAAAAGGAATGAAGTTCTGATGCATGCAACAACATAGATGAACCTTGGAGACATCATGTTGCATGAAATAATACAGGCACAAAAGGACAAATATTGTATGACCTCATTGATATGAAATAAATAGAATAAGCAAACTCATAGAATGAGAAACTAGAATATCGGTTTCCATGGGACAGGGTAGAGAAAAGAAATGAGGTGTTAATGCTTAAGTTGTACAGAGTTTCTATTTGGTTGGTTGTAAAGTTTGGTAATGAATGGTGGTGATTGTAATACAACATTGTGAACATAATTAACACTGAATTATATATGTGAATGTAGTTAAAAAATAAATTTTAGGTTGCTTATAGAGTAATAGAACAAAAAAATAAAAATATCTATGAAACTGGACTACACAATGAGCCCTAAGTTTAACCATTGGCTATAGTTAATAAAACAATCATAATAATGTGGTGCTATCAAGAGTAACAAATGTACCACACTAAGGCAAGGTGCTAATAATAGGGAGGTATGTGGGAACTCTGATTTTATGTATGATTTTCTCTAAACCTATAATTTCTCTAATAAAAAAATCACACAGAATAAAAATCAAATTTTGGGTAAAATAAAGAGTGCAACAATAGTACAAAAAATAGCAACATTTAAAACAAACTAATTAAAGCAAAGATACTTATTTTTTATTAAAAAGAAGGAGCCATATTTAAGATATACTATTCTGGGACATTTATAGGTTGAATAAATTGATGTCAATACTTATGAAGAATATCTGTTTAAATGTTACAGAGAAAGTGATGGGAACACAAGAGTAGGGGCAGATTTAACTCATTTTCTTGAAATGTCACCGCCAAAGTAGCTGGAACATAGAGGATCTGACTAATACAAATCAAAAATAAATTTTATTCAACAGAAAAAAAATGACTACAAAGCATTGGCAGAGTGTGAGTTCTTGAATGAGAAATAACTTGTTTCAAAGGGCCACAAATATAAGGAGACAATTGGACATTGTAATAGTTCTAATTAACATTTTCAAAGAGATAAAGTATAATTCTACATCTTTACAATATATTACATAGTAAAGAGAGATAGACTCCTAGATGGAATTATGTATGTGTCTATGCATATTTTCAAGCATTAAAAGTTCACTTCATCTTTTAAAAAAAATTTTTCCAAGGGGTATTATTATTATTATTATTATTATTATTATTATTTAGGAGGTACTTGGGATTGATCCCAGTACCTCGTACATGGGAAGCAGGCACTCAACCACTGAACTACATTCACTCAGCTAAAATAGAAGTGTCTAATGTATTTTTTAAGTCAGTACCAGAGATTGAACCTGGGCCCTCATACATGGGAGTCAGGATTTCAGTCACTGAACTACATCTGCTCCCCCAAACAACAGGCCTCCCATTAGTCCCGTGAGAGCTAACAGGTGGGGATCACAATGCAAACAATCAGTTCAGCAAACCTCTGGGGCCCTGCCCCCAAATTAGGAAAGGGCAGGAGGAAAGGTCTTAAAAGGCTTAACCTGGGGCCTCATGTGCATGCCTCACCCTGCAATGAGTGACAATCATTGTCTCATATTCCTGTTTCTTAATAAGCTCTTTACTCCCTTGCCTAAAAAAAGTTCATTTCAAATATTTTAATTTGAAGAATATAGACAGAATTTTCCAGAATGGTATACAAATTTCACATATTATGAATTGAGCATCGAAAACTAACAGTTTTATAGCTCAATGTAGCTTGTACATAACAAAAAAGATTCAGGCAACAAAACTAGGCATCTTACAGGAGGACATTCAAATTTAAAAACATATATTTTTACCCATAATAAAAAAAATTAATAATAATAAATAAATAAATAAAACTAAATATAAAAAACTGCTTGTAAAAAATGCATACGTCATAATCAAGTTCTTATTAAAATATACAATCATTGTTTTATAAGTCTTTTTTTCTAGACTGCACTGTAAGAAGATCCTTGGAGGAGAAAATTAGTCACTTGTTTGTTATTTTTGAAGGGATGAATAAATAAATGAAAAAAAAATGGAAGAATTTAGAAAAAAAGTTATAAGAAGGAAATGTTTCTGAAGTTTAAATAATCTCTTCTCTATTGTAATTTCCACTATAAGAGAATAAACTTGAAAATAAACCCCCCCAAAAAAATATATCAAATATATTTATCAAATTTTATTTATATATATTTATAATCAAGGAAAATCTTGCTTGTGCTCACAAAAATATCTGTTAAATATTCTGCTTAAAGCATTGTAAAAATCTTTCTTATATAGGCAATAGTTGAGGGAGTATCTAAGTGTGTGCAACACGGTGTAGTAGATGGCTATGAGCTGATTTTTAAGAAATGCTTTATATGCAATGTTACCTAAGAGAGCAACCAATCCAGAAATTGTAAATAAAAGTAGAATTGCCAACTGTGGCATGCAGCTGAATAACACTTTTTATGGGTTTCCAAAGAATGCATTCTAAGCACCATTTAAAATGTATTAATATATGACATAATAAGGTATAACACATTAAGCCCCTGCATGTGCTTTTAGCTATGACCACAGATTCAGAAAAGCAAATACCTGAAGAAGAATGTCTCAAAATTTGAGGCACATCATTGAAATATTGATGGATTATTGATGGGTGATGGTGCACCCATAGTGCAGAGGGCAACAAATGACAACATAGTGATCATAAGACATCAGCACAAGGAAGAACAGCTCATTAATTCCAAAGATAAACAGGAACATTGAGTGACACATTCCAGAGAGAAATCAATGTATTTCCTGTCAGATAATTCACAATCATTTAAGGATAGTATCTGAAATGTAGCATAGAAATATGAGAGATAATTTGCCTATAAAGAAATACATTGGAGAGTGCAAATGTGGGTCAGTCACAGTGACAGTAACAAAAGATTCCCAGTTACTTCTCCCAGACAAGTCATTTAAAAGCAGAAGCTGCATGACTTGCAGCACCTGGGAGCTGATATATACATGAGGAAAAGCAATGTGATTGAGATTGCTCTTGTCTACGGATATGCTGTGGTCTTTCTGGGAGTCAGTATAAATTGATAAGGTGATACTAAAAACCAAAATGGAGAAAATCCACAATATGGACAAATAATATGCAAACATTAGGATCAGCATAAGGCTTCTACCCTGGAAGTTAGGATAGAGAATATCAACAAATGGCAGTCTTTTAAAATGAATGCAATATATATATATTGTTTTCTACTACAACTCTGCTGATATTTAATAACTCAACTGTTTAGGATATGATAATCTAAATAAATGAAACTACTTAATATGGGATCAAGATCCAACAATCCCCATTTTAATTTTTGGGAAGGCTAGAATTTAGGAAACATAACTATAAACTTTTAGAATTTGTATTTCACTATTTTATTTATATATGATATATTTGTCTTAACAATGTTCCCAGCCATTCTAATAATAATAATACTGATTTGCTTAAGTTGGTTATAGCCACATGAATTTTTTAGTGTTTTGCAAATATTTTGTGCAAATTGTTTTTCTATAACATCCTTTCAATTATGTGTGATTATCTATAATATCATTTGGCAATGTGGAGGAAATTCTTTATATTTGATTTTTCAAATCATGCATTAACACTTGATCAATAAAAGTTTATTTAATATCTTCCAAATCTTCAAATTTCATCATTTTCCTCCTTCTTTCAAAATTCTCATGATTCACTATGATAAATTTACTATACATCTTCTCTTTCAAAATGCACCATGATTGCTAAGTGTAGGCTGTTAGATTTCTAGGTATTCTCTGTTTCTTATTACTATAACTTCTGACTACAGTGGATTTACTTGTTATTTTAATTGATAATTTATGTTAACGGAGTGACTTGTACCTTTGGTATAACCAGATGCTTCCCTTGCCCCTCCTTTGTAGCCGGTTTCTGATTTCACCAACTAGCTTTAATCTGTTCTCAATAAGTTCCCAAGCTAGTGCTTCCATATTCCATATTAACTATTAACAAAAGTAACCCTGCAACATTAATTATCCTGTAAGTGGAATGAAAATATGCAGAGACAATGGGAAGAAGAAACAGTGGATCCTAAAATGAAGGAAGAGCTCTGACAAACAGCATTTCTGGCAACAATACAGCCCAAGCCTCAGAAAAAGCAGCCAATTAGCAGCAGACATTCCCCAGCTGAGTATTGCCTTACAGCAGACCCTACTGCAAATTAGATTTAAAAATTCTTTACCCTCCAACTCCAGTAGATATGGGTGAGCTTTACCTCCTGTATCCTTACTTGGCATCATGTAATAAATATTTTTCTCTCTTCAAAAGTCTGGTGACAAAGAATTGGTTTTGTGCACACCAACCAGTGAGCTGCTCAGTAACAATTTGGTGGCTCCATTGGGGTTTGAAGGCCTGTGAGTCTGACAGAAGGGGGCACTGGAGCCCTGGCTAAATTGGTGAGAACAGTAATCATGTTTGAATGGCCAAAAACACTAACTTTTCTAGAGGTTCAACAGCTGGGTTTTGCTTGCCTCACTGGTACCCAAGCTCATTGGCTTGTCTGAGGTTTCAGAGAGAGAAACAATTCCAAGTCCAGACATTTGACTGGATGAGTACATCATCAAGGCCACCTTAGGTGTGGAAAAGTATTTCCTGGAAGATAACAGTATAGTTACTCTTCAGAAACACTTGGTGGATAAGCAGAAATTGTCTGCCTCAACTGTTCTGGGGTTCCAGAGTCCAGGGGAGAACTGTGTAGCATCCACAGAAGAGCAGCATAAAGGGACTGAGAAATAGCAGTAAAAGTCTTGTTTTTAGAAATGATCTGTTTCCCCTTTGTGAGTCCCATGAACTGTTTTGACTGGGAAATACTGATTAAACAAGTGCCAAAGTAGAATCCTAACACAAAGCCAATAAACAACAAAATCCTTGATGAGAAAGAAAATGATCTTCTGATTAAACTCATTAAGATAACTAGATGCCTAGACATAAGCAAAAAAATTTGCCAGACTAAGAAACAGGAAGATATGGCCCAGTTAAAGGAACAAATTATAAAATAGAAAGACACACAGCATTTGGAACAACTAGTCAAAGACCTACAAATAAATCTCATAAATAAATTCAAGGAGATGAAAGATATTAAGGTTAAAGATAATAAGATTATTAGGAAGACAAAGGTTGAGCAAAGGGAAGAATTTGAAAGCATGACAAGAAAAATAGAACTCATGTGAATTAAAGGCAAATAAATGTTATTAAAAATATAGTAAAAGCATACAACAGCAGAATTGAACAAGCAGAAGAAAGGATAAGTGAGCTAGAAGACAGGACTTTCTTTCACCATTGATGGAAGATTATCAATATATTAATATACACTATTATCCATACCTCATTTTCCTTCTACTTTTGCCTAAATATCACCCTGATATTAATCTTTTATAAAATTAACATACATTTGTTATATTTCAGAGAAAAACTTTCTTTTATATGCTCTGTTAACCACAGTCATTTTTCAGAAGATGCTTCAGTATCCTATACAGTATCATGTTTCATTTTTTTTTGCTTTCGAACTAATGATAAAAATGACCTTAGATTTCCTTTTCAACAACTATCATACCCATATATTACCACTGCTAATAAAAAACCCTATGATGTGCTTTCAACATTTCTATTCATTTCCAAACATTTCTAAAAGACCTTTCTTACCAATTCTATGGATTAAACCTTAGTTTCCTACTCTCTAGCCTCATTTCATTTTCTGCTGATGTATTCTAGCTAATACCTCTAAGAGTTTGCTCATTACATTTAGTTCATAATAATAATATCATACAGTATTTGTTAATTTGTGTATGGCTTGCTTGAGAAGAATTTTTATCATGCTGTTTTGGGGTGCAATGTTCTGTATATGTCTGTTAGGTCTAGTTCCTTTATTCTATTATTCAGGTTCCCTGTTTCCTTATTGATCCTCTGACTAGATTTTCTATCTATTGATGTGACTGGTATATTGAAGTCTCTGATTATTATAGTAGAGTTATCTATTTCTCCCTTCAATTTTGCCATTGTTTACCTCTTGTATTTTTGGGCACCCAGATTATGTGCATAGATTTTTATAATTTATATTTCTTTTTCGGTTGATTGTCACTTTTAAAAATATATAATGGCTTTTGTCTATTTTAATATATTTACATTTAAAGTCCATTTATTAGTGTTATTAATATAGCTACCCCTGCAATTTTTTGGTTACTTTTTGCATGGAATATCTCCTTTCAACATTTCACTATCACCCTATTTATATCCTTGTGTCTAACATGAAAGTTGTAGACAGCATTCTGCCAATCTATGTCTTTTTTGTTTGTTTGTTTGGCTCATTCATGTTTCTTTCTAAATTGTTTTTAAAAGAAGTTTTAGATTACAAAAATGTTACATCAAAATTATAGAGGATTCACATATACCCCACCCCCTCCACCTCCCACACATTCCCACATTAACATCATTCATTCATGTGGTACATTAGGTACTAACCACGGATTATAGTTTACATTATAGTTTACACTTTGCCGTGCACAATTTGATAGGTTTTTGAAAAAATGTATAATGGTCTGTGTCTGTCATTTAAATGTCATGCAGAACACTTTCAATATCCCAGAAATTCCTATTCTTCCCTCTCTTTCTCCTCAATGTCTGGAAACCACTGCTTTTATATCAATGATACAAGTTCTTCCATTTCTAGAATAATAAGTCTACTTTAGTCCACTGTTCATTCCCCTATCTTGAGGATTTGGGGATGGTGATGCCCACTTAGTTTCTAATTAAGAGGGAGCTTAGATCCCATGGGGTAGATGGAAGGAACTGTCTTGCTTGCAGTTGCAGAAACTCTCTGTTCCTTTGGGTGGGCATTGTCCAATATCTTCCCATTGCTAATTATCCTGGGTGAGTCCAACAAATTAGAGTTTCAGTGTGGCAACTCTGCTGAGATTCAGGGCTCAACATGGTACATGAACTCGCTGAAGATTTTAGTCTCTGGGAAAAATATTTAACAAGTAAAGTGTGAATTATAAGATCAAATAAAAATGGCAGAAGAGGCATATATATAGAACCTTTAATGATTCTCACTCTGTTCTGCTGGGGAGCATAAATTCCAAAGTAAGGTCCACTGACAAAGTGCCAAATTCCTGAGCTGTCTGTCCTGCTTATACTTTCTGGATGTCTCTAGAGCCCTCAGGAGACCTGTTATTGGAGGCCCTGTTTGCTGTCACAGTCAGTGAGATCCTGTTGAGACTTGCAAAAATGTAACCCAGGAATGACCTCTTGACTCACTTTGAAATTTCATAGCCATAAAAACTCATTTGTATTTAATATTTCCCCCTTTTGGTCAAGGTATTTTTCCAGATGCATCACTGGTTGGCACCTGGTAATAATCCCTTGGTGATAGATTGAGTTTAATCCACTATTATTCAACATTTTTACTGTAAAGGTATTATTTACTTTGACTACTTTGTAAAGGTATTATTTACTTTGACTATTTTATCCTTTTTCTTTCATATGTTATATCTAATTTATATCTATCTTTTTACCCGTTTGATTACTATTTTTGATATTCTTCACTTCTATACTCTCTTCAAAGCCTCTCTTTCTTGTTTTTTTCCTTTCAGGGTGCAGAATTACCCTTAGTGTTTCTTGCACAGCTGAATTCTTTTTTAAGAGCTCCCTCAGTTTCTGTTTATCTGTGAATATTTTAAACTCATCTTCATATTTTGAGGACAATTTTGACAGGTAAAGAATTGTTGGCTAGCAGTTTTTCTCTTTCAGTATCTTAATTATGTTATGCCACTGCCTTCTTTTCTCCATAACTTCTGAGAGAAATCCATGCTAAGTCTTACTGGATACTTCTTCATTGCTACTTTCAGAATTTTCTCTTTATCTTTGGCATTTGACATTTTGAATAGGATGTGTCTTGAAAGAGGTCTACTTTGATTTATTCTTATTGAAGTACACTGTGCTTCTTGGACATTTATAGTCATGTTTTTCATGAAAGTTGAGAAATGTTCAGCCATTATTTCCTGTAATACTCTTTCTGTATCTTTTCCCTTCTCTTCTCTTTCTGGAAATCCATGACACATATGTTGGTGTGCCTCATGCTATCATTATGCTCCAATAGTCACTGATCTTTTTTTCCATTCTTTTATCTGGCTCTTCTACTCTTTTCAATTTCTGTTGTTCTATCTTCTACATTACTGATTCATTCTGCTATGAATTCAAATATGCTGTTGTGTACCTCTAAGGTATTTGTAATCTCACCTGTTGTGTATTTCATTCCCATAAGCTCTTTTATTTATCTATTCAGACTTTCAATTTCTGTTTTATTGTCACCTACGTCTTCTTAATGTCATTTATCTCTGTAGTCATACTCTCCTACAACTCTTTTTATTATTATTATTATTTTTTTTATTTTTATTGTGGGTAAAAATCAAAATTTTCACAATACATACCACTATTTGTAAAATGATATATAAATATATATGCATATATGTGCATTTGCTTACAAAAATGTTATTTATATATATATAAATATATTTTAAGAGGTGCTTAGATTACCGAAAATATTACATAGAACCCCCTGGGATTCCCATGATGCCCACCTCCCACACCTCTCACCACATCCCACACAAACATCTCCCACAAGTGTTGACCATCATCTTCAATGGACTTACACATCCTGGGGCCTTGCCAACAACCATAGATCACATGCCACAACGGTACTCAGGACAACCTCCAAATCCCAAAGAAGCACCTGTATTTCAACTACTCGTCCCCTCCCTGCCCCAAAAGTGTCAAGTGGCCACTGGCTCCATAGAAATCAGAACAGGGGCTATAGCATATGGAGGGGTTTGGGTACTGGTTGAAGGTACAGGAGATATTTTCTGGATTAAAGGAAATTAATGATTCATATTTTATAGGGTTTTTGGATACTGTGGGATATAGGGGAGTGAAAAGTTTTAAAATTTAACAGTCATTCAGTTAAGAGTGGCACATTTCTCTGCATTTTAATTTTACATCACTTTAAAAAATTAAAAAAGAGAAAAAAGGATGATCATTAAAATGTAATGGAAACAAGGAAGTCTTATTTTCCAGGTCTCCCCTCCTCCACCTTCACCCAGACCCTCTCACTGGTGACCTGTCCAAGCTGCCAGTTGGGTGGTGGGTGGTGGAAGACTCCATGATTTTCTAATTTCCAACCTAAGCTCTGGGGTGCTTTAATTTAAGTCTAGTATGACACTTACACTTTAATTTACCTGCTGGGAAACAGAACAGCCCAGGATCCTATTGGCCAGCAATGTCCCTTCCTTTTTGTTAGGACTCAGGCTTCCTCCTAGTAACAGGCTATTTGCAGTTCCCATTGGCTGGGGCTAAACCTACTTAATTATAATGGTAATATCCCTTATTACTTTGAAGATTTAACTATTGCCAGGCATTTAGTGCAGTTTAGTTTATTTAAGGAGTAATCACTTATATTTTTTAACTTTTCATTTTTATTTATTTTTTTAAACTTTATTTTGTACATTTAATAATTGAAAACATAAGCAATTAAAAACTAAAAAGTAAACACAGATGAATAAATATATACATTTCTCAATTAAATGTAATGGATACTTGTAAATTTTTTGTTGTTGTTTTTTTTTGTTTGTTTGTTTTTTTGTTTTTTTGTGTGTGTGTGAATCAAACAATATATTACACAATATATTTGGTTCATAGTAATGCATTCATACAGTATTTGTCCTTTTGTGTCTGGCTTGCTTCACTCAACATATTGTCCTCCAGATTCATCCATGTTGCCATATGCTTTATGACTTCATTTCTTCTTACAGCTGCATAATATTCCATCGTGTGAATAGACCACAGTTTGTTTATCCATTCATCTGTTGATGGACACCTGGGTTGTTTCCAACTTTTGGCAATGTTGAATAATGTGGCTATGAACATCGGTGTGCAGATGTCTGTTCGTGTCACTGCTTTCGGTTCTTCTGGGTATATACCCAGTAGTGGTATTGCAGGGTCATGTGGCAAGTCTATATTCAACTTCTTTAGGAACTGCCAAACAGTCCTCCATAGTGGTTGTACCATCCTGCATTCCCACCAACAGTGAAGAAGTGTTCCTATCTCTCCACATCCTCTCCAACACTTAACTTTTCATTTTTAAATAATTTTAAACTTAGTGAGAATTAATGAAGAACTTAGTGAATAGAATGGTACAAGCAAAAACCCATCTATTTTTCACTCATATAATGGTTAAAAAGTTAACAATTTAGTCTTTGCTCTCTATCTCCCAACCTTTCTCTTTTTTTCCTGAAATTTTTCTTCTGAACTTTCTAAGTTCTCAAACTGTTGCCTCATCACCCCCAAATAAGTTAGGGTTTGTAATTCAAATCAAGAAGACTCTCCTACATTAAAAACTAATTACCCATTATTTTTTAAATTAACATGGTACATCACTACTATCCATTAAAGTTTTACCTCCTTTCAGTGTTCACTAATTGTTCAGTTATATCCATTACAACTAAAGTCCACAGTCCACAAGTGAACATTGCATTTAGTTGGCCTGTCCTTTAGAATCCTTCAATTGGGCACAGGGTATGACTTTCCCTGATTTTCAGAAACTTAATGTTTATGAAAGATATGGCTCAATATGGGTTTCTTTAATGCAGGGATTCTTAATAACGGGTCCACAATCTTGAATTGGAATTCAAAAACACTTTATTCTTGTGAGGATGTGTTGGTTTGGGTGTGATAGATTTATTAAATAATATACATTATAGTGTGAGCTTAGTAAGGGGCTGTGGTTTTTACGTGACTGGCAAAGGAGCCCATGGAACAAAACAGGTTAAGAACCTCTGCTCTAATGTTTCCATGTGATTGGACACAGGTATGTATCTTGGATAGGAATACCACTGAAGAGATGCTATGTTCTTCCCTGTATATCATATTGGGGAGTGGGGGAGGGCATGGCGTCCATTTGTCCTATTGCTGGTGATAGTAACATGATCCTTTGGATGAAGTGTAGTCTGCCAGGCTTCTTCATAGAGTTATCTTTTCATTTCTGTAAGGAGTAAGTATTTTGCAGGGACATATTTGAGACTATGTGAATATCCTGGAACTTCTCAAATTTTACCCCGTATTTTTAGCATGCGTTGGTAATTCTTGACTGGGAAAATTTTTACCATAATGTTTCCAAAATATGATTTTCAAACTCAATCATACCTCTCCATTAGTTGGTGGGCATTCTATTGTAAGAGCTTTCCTTCTCCCTCATTTACTATTTTTGTGTATCAGTGTGACCACAAAGATTCCTATTTAATTGCTATCTTTAATTATTTTCATGCTCATACTACCCTGACTTGGTTGCTTGGAGCCACTTAAAGTTGTTCCTGTGTCTTTCTGTTATCTCACCATCTTTGAGCACTTCCTTAATTTATGGTAGAATGAGTTCCAATTTTTTTTTTCACAGACTTGATTCAGCAATTTCTTCAGGAAACTCTGTTTCTTTCTGAGGAATAATTACAATGATAAGATAATAAAATGATTTTTTAAAATTCCTAGTAGATATTTTATTTGAAAGGATTTCTGTCAAAAGAACAAAGAGCTAAAGGGACTTTAAATTTTCTTGTAATAAATTCCTCTAATTGTCTTGCATGACTATTATTGCAATAATAGCTCTTGTCCTTTAAGTTACTTGTGTGTCTCAGTAGAAATAGCCAGCCAGTTAATGTATCTTTAAAATTTCTTTTGGGAAAAGAAGCCTCCATTTCATCTTAACTTAATATCTCTAGTAATAAGGCCTCATCTCTTTAAATTCTTGTCTCTGGGCAGATGTTTTCTTCATAAGGATTTTAGCACATGGAAAGGAATTTAAAGTGGACTGATGATGGTATTATAACTGATTTGATAATTATATTTTAAATGGCCAAAGACCTCAAAATTATTTTATTTTTTCAAATGTATTTTCTCAAGAAGGACTTCTACAAAAGGGACAGCAGGCAAGCCAGTTTCAAGGGTTTTTAATTAAATTGATTAATCAAGAACAACATAATGCTAAACACCTCCATAAATACATTTGACTGTGTTTTATGGGGTTTTATAATGCATAAGGGATTCTTATCCATGAGAAGTCTCCTCCTAAGTATTCATCCACACATGTAGATATGCACAGTGAAAATACCCAGAAGAGTTAGACAGAACCACTTGAAAGAACTTTTATTTCTTGTTAGGTATGTATGGATGTATGTATGAATGAATGTATATATTTAGAGACAATTCTGTGACAATTCCATTTGTAGTGGATACAAAATAATATTGCAAACTAACTTTTTTAAATTGGGGAAAAGTCCTAAATGTCTCTCACATGACACTGAGTGCCCTGGTCTCCAGGCCACCCCTCCACCTCAGGCAGCTGATTCAACAAGGCTGGCTTTAGACCAGTAGGGCAGTGGGATCAAATTCACTGGAGGCTTAGTTACTCATTCAGACACTCACACTGACATAGATGTATATCTATGTCTTTTGAGTTCATATACAAATAGCATACATTTTATATATCTCATATACATATTATACTTAAAGGTAGAGAGCATGGATTATTTATCATTCTCTAATCATTGTCAATTCCTAAGATACATTGGCACATTTTTAATTTTATAGCCTTTTGATAGTTTATTTCCCCATACTCTTCCTTGTCCTATTTTTATTCCTCACCCTACCCATTCAACCATGAAACCATGGTAAATGCACTTTCAGTCCATGGAATCTGAGCCTCTTCCCCAGTTACCTTTCCATCCTCTGAAGTGTCACCTTCATTGGGTCCCCTAGGAGTGACCTGCAGGTCTCTGCACCCTCTGTGCTGTCCTGGTTCCTCCCCAGACTCTTAAATGCCAGGATCCCATTTCACAGCTCTGATCACCTTCTCCTTGGGCCCCAAGTCCCAAGGTGTAACAGCTACCTGGTAGCTGCAGAGCCACAGCAGTGTGCATTGGTGATAAGGGTGATAGCAGTAATGGCAAACTATTTTAAAATGCTTTTAGTTATTGGCAGATATTTTGTTTACAAGGATTTCTGAGGAGGGGAAAGCCAGTTATGGAAGTTTGGTATATATTTTAATGAAATAATCAACTGGTATTATTTTATTAATGGATATAGGAAACCCATAGAGGAATTTCTATAACAGAGACAGCCAGGTAAGAATCTATAAATTGTTTTGATTTAACAGTAGACCTGTTCTTCTTTAAAATTTCCAAAGTAATAAAAAGGATACTAAAAGAACAATAAAAGCCCTTACTCTGTTAATATTTTATACTTGGTCAGCTCTTTTACTTAGAAAGATATCAGTGAGAATTCCACAATTAAACTGGTTTTGAAATATTTTAAACAGATGAACCTGTATTATTAAGATATGAATTTACTATTGAAATAACCATGCGCAAAGACTTTACCATCAATTTCTTTCTTAGTATGGTTTCCATTTCACAGGATTGCTGTGCAAGATATATATATTTAAGTGGTATTTGAAATTCATTTTAATGAAATAAATTCGTTGTGTTATCTTAAAAATGAAGATACTAACAATAATAACTACAATCTCTTTCAAGTCCTGCCTCTCAGCAACTATTTTGTCTTGAGGGACATATGTGAAAGAGGAAGCTGGTATCAAGATCTTATAATACCTAATCCATAGACATGTTTTAATTAATAATGATAATAGAATATGAAGTAATAAAACATCTTAGTTTAAAGCATAATCCTTGGTTTGACCAGGGAAGGAAAGTACAGTTACATTTAGCAGAATTTCCATGAAATTTTCAATTAGTGATGATAGTTTACATGGTTTTATTTCCTTATAAATGGATTTTCCTGAGTCTTTAATGAGGACATTAATGTCTGAACATGTTAAGATCCTTGTATGCCTTGGCAGGAGTGTGATGTGGAAGGCTTCTTTGGAAATATGATCTCAATCTGGAGTATGAAGAGGTGAGAAGCATCTTTGAATAATCATAGCACAAGTATGTCACTGATAAAATACTGTATGTGGTCAAGGAGGGAAAGTAGGCAATTCTGATCTCAACCATCTGTAAGCATTAATAAACATAAGGTCACTCAAGATTCTGGAGAAATCCCTAATGTCCTCTCTCTGGCACTTACTATTGCCCAAGTATAAAAACAACAGCTTCCTGCCAAACTGGTAGGGATATGTTAGACCAAAGAAAGACTCATACAAGTCTAGCTTGATGAGTAATGACACTTATTTAGGAGGCTTATGTGGGGTCCTCATCATTGGTAGTGGGAGGATGAGATGGTTCTGAGCCTAGTCCAGGCCTAGTCCTCATCATTGGCAGCAGGACAGATGTCAGTTCCCAGACTTGACATCTGCACCCACTGCCAGAGGAGGGGGCTCTTTTATGCATTGTGTGTCACCCTGCAGCAGGGGGAAAGGAGCTGATTTTCAAGGAATGAAGTGAATTGCTCATGAACCAAAAGGACAGGAAACAGATCCTAAAGGAACAGATGTTTTTCACAAGGCAGAAGGGCTTGTTGATATTGGGTTGAGTATAAGGGTGATAAGGTAGTTTGGGGAAGAAAGATGCCATGGCAGACTTCTGGAAAACCTAGTTAGAAGCCTAGTGCAAGATCTGATGATCAGTCACCAATCACAGGGGTTTGCAGTTTTAACAATTTAGTGATGCTGCTACTATTTGGAGTGGGGGAAAGAACTGAAAGGTTTGGGGGAGAAATTACAAAGTTATATATGCTGTGACTATCCAGAACTCACCCACCACTCACCTGGTGGTGATTAAACAGTCCAGGCTAGGGTGTGACATGGGCAGTGAGGTTCCTTGAAAACATGCACACCCACAGTGATGTGCATGGGGTCACAGCTCAGACCAAAGTGACTGGCACATTTAGGGTCTCTAAGAATCACAGTGGGGCTTTGGGTGATGCTATCTTGCACTTGTGTCTGAGGAGACCAATACAGATCACAGTAATTAATCCAACTCCAGTTAGGCCTATGCTTATTGAGGTCCAGCTTGTGGCAAATTGGTGCCATCACTAGGGAAAATTGGGGACTTGGCTGACTATAATTGTTACCAAGATGAACCTACTGTAGAGAGAGAGGTTGTGTTCACTCTACTTGAAACTGGCTGTGCTCTGTGACTGCTGTGGACAGTAGAAGAGGCAATGACTCACAATACTGGTTTATAACTCATGAGGTGAGAAACTGGCATCTTCCATTTCCTGTCTCTCAGATCATTATTTTTGGGATTACTGAGACACATGTAAGGAGTATGATCACCCTGAAACCACCATGCTGCAGTGGCCATTAACACATGTCTGGCTGACAGGACCAGTTGAGCCCAGCCTTCAAGTCATCCATCCCAAGGCAGCAGACATGTGAGTGAAGCCATCAGGGTTTATGAAACCCAAGCAGATACCACTTGAATTCCATTAGGTGACCATGGTCAGGCCATATGGAAGAGGAGAATCATCTAAATGAGTCTTTATATTCCTATGATTATTCTTGGTAAGATGGGATATTGTACACAATATTATACATAATCAAAATCTGTAGAAAAACAAGTATATATGATAATGACCGATTATTTTGTCAATTATGTTTGCTCCAACAGTCTTCAGTAATAAATATAAATCTCATTAACAGACAGGAAGATAAACTGTGGACCAAGTTCCTAATAGATCAGTGTATACATGCATACACACATTGTGTGTGTGTGTGTGTATATATGTTTATATATAAAATTTACTTAGAACATATACCAAGTTTCCTGAGAAAATATTTGCCAATGATTATCACATAGAATTGAGAATGGGATGTTATGTATCATTGGACTTTAATTTTGACAGTACATACTTTTCATTTTATGGTGCAAACCTCTTGTCCTCTAAAACACCAAGAGCAGGATTTAGGGAATATCCAGAGAGCAAAGGAGGTCCTGGAAAGTCCATCTTGCCCTTCCCTTTTATGGGTGGCTTCATGAAGCATAGCCCCTGAATCCCTATCCCCTTGGTAAAATGGCTCTATTACCAGCTTGACACCATGACAATTCACACCAATATCCTTGGACATTCTCAAAGAAAAATTCATGCCATGTCTCTTCCAGAGGTCTGGGCCTTCACAGACATTCATCAACATACAGATGCAACCTCCACAAAGAACTGTGCATCCCAGATTCTGACCCCACCTCAGTCTGTCCCTGCCACCTAAACTTTCTGCAGTGACTTCTTGAATCTTCTACCAGCAATTACCAAGGGCTCCTGTCCTAAGAAACGTCATTTTTCTTTTCATTTTTAAAAGGATTTATTTTATTATTTTTAAAATAATTTTTAAAATTTCTTTTTAAAAGATACTTAGATTACATAAATGTTACACAAAAATTATAAGAATTCCCATATGCACCACCTTCCAAACCTCCCACAACGACCCATATAAACATCCTTCATTAGTGTGGCACATCACCTGCAATGGGTATACACATCCTGGGGCTTTGCCATTAAGCATGGACCATAGTTCATATTGTAGACCACACTCTCTCCCACACAGTTCTGCATGTTATGTGATGATATAAAATGGCCTATATCTGTCATTGCAATGTCACTCATTGCAATGAGTCCCCAAAAAGGCCCTGTATTACAACTGTTTTTCCCTCTCCCTGCCCCTAGAGCATCCATTGGCCACTGGCTCCACATTAATGTTGCAATTTCTTCCACTGCTTGAATCATAATGTGTCTATAACAGAATACCAGCAAGTCCACTCTAGTCCATAGCTCTTCCCACAATCATGAGGAGTCTGGGATGGTGATATCCGCAACACCTTCGATTGAGGGGGCTTATATCCCATGGATAAGATGGATGAGATTATCCTGCCTACAGCTGCAGACTTTCTCCATTCTCTCCATTTATTTTATTTATCCCACAACCCCACACCTTGTCTGCCATCACTGTTTGCTCTCTGTGTCCATTTGCTATGTGGTCTCTGTGTCTGCTCATCTTCTCTTTAGGAGGCACTTGGAACTGAACCTGGGACCTCCTATGTGGAAGAGAGGTGCTCAGTCACCTGAGCACCTCCACTCCCTGGATTGTTGTGTCTTTCATTGTCTTTCTTCTTTCTGTTTCTTTTGTTACATCATCTTGATTTGTCAGCTCACCATATCTGCCTGCTGCACCGGCTTGCCTTCTCCATGAGGCACTGGGAACCAAACCTAGGACTTCCCTTGTGGTAGGCAGAATCCTAATCACTTGAGCCACATCCACTTTCCTCAGTTTTCCTAAGTACTGTCATTTTCCCTTTGAGTGGTAGCAAACTGCACTTAGGGATTTCCAGTGCACACTGCAGAATCTCTGAGACCACTCAAAGAACTTCTGTCACACTTTAAAGAATAATAGTTATTGAGTGTTGAGAATACCAAGGAATAGAGGGAAAGAGGGAGAAAGCTTTTCAGGCCTGAGGCCCAGGGCTGGTCTTCCTCTTTCAAATGAAGCCAGTTACATGAGAAAGCAAAGAAGGGGCTCATGAGTTTAGAATTGGAGGGATGTGAGATGCTAACAAAGAAGATCTTCCTCAGATACTGAGCAGCCCCTCCCAGTCCCTCCATTTTTGAACCTACTTCTGCAGCTAAACTCTGACCTCAAACTCCTGGTAAGGTCAGAGGTGACATTTACATAACATACAGTGAGAATAGTGACAGTGGAGTGTAACAGTTCTGGGGAGAGAAAATAGGATTATTTGAGCTGTACAGCCCTACTCTGCCCACAATTGTCCTCAAGAATGATGTAATACTGGCAGCAGACCTCTGAGAGAGTCTTTTGTGAACAAATCTTCTATCTTCCTTTTTTTTTTTTTTTTTTTTTTTTTAATGTCAGAATAATCTCTCTATATTCCTGTTCACTCCATTTTTATCACTACTTTTACCTTCAGGTCACCTTCATACATATTTCCTAGCTTGGGGAATCTATTCCTTTCTCTGCCCAAGTCCACTCAGGTTAGCTTCCTTCATTAATTTCTTCTAACAGTTGGGTCATTTGCTATGTTTTCTTGTTTTCATATTTTTGCCACTTTTCTCTTAATTCTAATTTAAATGCAGGAAACATATTTTTCACCAAGTTAAAATATTTAATAATGTATTTTTTTTTATTTTCCCCACAAGTTGAAGAGATTTTTCTTATTATTAGAGGACACTTTGCACATTTTATAAGCTATGTGTACACAAAATGAATCAAGTACTTCTTTATAAACTACTATAAGCATTACTTCATCACATGTTCTTCACTGAAAGGATGGGTTTTGTGATTCCTGAAGGATGAAAGGCTTTTCTCTGAGACAGCAAGTAGGAAACAGAACATGAGGTCATGGGTGCTTAGAAAAAGGAAGATCGACATAGGAAACACCATGTGTATTTCTCCTAAACTGTTTTTTATGAATGGAAAGACGTTATATTTAAATATTTCTAGGAAAAATAGTGAATATTTGAACTCAGTTAAATACAGGTTCCTACAAGTTATAGCATTTATGTGTAACATCCCTTCAAAACCTAAGATTCTATGTCACCATGGTATCTTGTGTTTACTGGAATCCTACATTGTCCTGGTTCTTTCTTATAATACTCTTTCATTGTTTCTGGTCACTCAGGGTTTCCTCATTTCATTAATCACTGGCTATTTTCATGGAAATTTCTCTAGAATAGGGAGTGTTTCCTCTCTGTTATGGCAAGGTATTGTCTGAGTACATTTCATCATCCTATTCTTTCAACTCTCAGAATAATGTTTGCTTGATTTTGTTTAGATGGGTTCCTTTTGTAGTTTTCTTTTCATTTAGCATAATTCAAATGTGGATACTAATGACAAAGCATACATTTCTAGAGAAATATTTTGTTCATTAGAACACTATATCAATTTGACATTCAACAAATAATCTTATGTGTTTCATTAAACAAAATGGAAACTGGTCAATTAATATTTTAAGCTATCACTAGTGGTATTAAACACCATCCCATATATACATCAGTTGCCTTAAAATTCATTTTATGAATGACAAAAATAACTGGTAAGTCAGTGATGCTGTTGAATTTGGAAGATTGCGTCATTGGGGAAATTAAATTTTGACAAGATATTTTCAGCAATTTGCTTGTAAACAATGTACTGTGTTCAGGAATTATGGAAGTGGCCTTCTAGAGTAGATGACTGTGCAGATATAGTACACTTTCTATAAAGCCAAGTTATTATAAGGAATTCCTCATTCTTTCTATCAAGTCACAGTCTGCAAAAATCAGGAGTAAACTGAAATAAAGTTAGCAATGTATACAATGAAATTTCTGTGTTTTCACTGAGCTAAATGTCCCATGTATCTTCTTAACACTTTTTGGCATAAGGAATCTTGCTTATGGTTGTATTCAATTCAACTTAACCATAGTTTAAAGTGAATTTTTTTCTCATGTGTCAATTTTCCCCCTGGTAATTATATCCACAAACAGAAAAATGCTTATATAACTTTCTAATATAGGTAAATCAGTGCAAGAAGACAAAGTTCTAGCCCGGTTCTTCCTTTTTAGCACTTGGATGTGTGGATAATTATAGAAATTGTGCATTTCACATGACAAGGAAGGAAAAGTATGCAATTGCTGTCTTCAAATGTCTTATTTGCACAAAGAAATCAGGGACAGAGCTCTTTAAATAACTGCAGTTCAATATGTAAAACCAGTAACACCAGAAAATCTGTGATTGAAGGCAGGCCTAAGCCCTGGACCTCCAGCCACCATAGTAACTTCTATGTTGGCTGCTCTCTGGAGAATGTCTGTGATGCTCAAAGGATTTTCTCCCTGTGGCCATGTTTTCTCATATTCCAAACCATGATTTCATGTCACCACAGTGACTGAAATAAAATGAGGTGGATAATATTTTCTTTTCACATTTTATATCTAAAATCACCATACCTTGATGCATATTTAAAGTTGGCTCAGGGAAGCGGCTGTGGATCAATCAGTAGGGCTCCCGTTTACCATATGGGAGGCCCCGGGTTCGGTTCCCGGGGCCTCCTGGTGAAGGCAAGCCTGCCCGCAAGTCGTGGTTAGCTGACCCAGCAAGCACAAGCAGCAAGGGGGGATAAATGAATAAATAAATAAAATCTTTAAAAATAAATTAGGATAAAAACCCTAAAATATATAATTATATTTTTTTTTTTCTACCTGCTGACCTTGTTCCAGTTCACTCTCATTTCTTTAGACTCCTGAGGTACCTTCAGCCTAGGCCTATGTTGGGCATTCTTACGTTTTTCATAATGAAATAGTATCTTTCTCAAAATATAGAGACATGTGACACATCGTTCAGAAGAGTGTTTCTAATAAAACAGTAAGTTTTACAACTATGCTTTGATTTTAAAATTTCCTTTTTATTCAAGGTACTTAGAGGAATGTAATTTTAAAAGATTCTCATGATTTGGAGGAGATAGGAGGATGTGACAAAAGAAGCTTAAAAATTAGATGACCAGAAAAATTTGATTGTAGAGTTTACAAAGTTTTCAATCATTTTCTTCTCACAAAATTTTAAAACTATACTGTAAACATATTCATAATTGAATTTTAATAGTGAACATTGACTTTCACCTATTAAAACCCAGGGATAGAAAGGGGGCAAGATGGTGGCAGAGTAAGGAGCTATAAGATTTGGCTTGTCCTACAGTGCAGTTAATAATCAGCCAGAGGTGTGTAAATCACCAGTTTTGTGGGACCTAGGAGACCAGAAGAGCTTCCTGCAAAATCCTTGGAAGAACAGAAGGAGGAGACTGCCCATCTGAAATGAAGATTTGGAAGTAGAGCACTCCAAGCCATGGAGGCCAGTGCCCAACACCTGCTGGTGGTCCAAGCCAGCTTGGGAGATAATTCCTGGCTGGAGTTGGAAGCTCCATTTCCCAAAAATGGGAGAGGAAGAGCAGGTTGGGCACTGATTTCAGCTACTGATTAGTAAATTCAGCTAGCTAAAGTCCAATCCTAAGTACAGCTAAAGTTTGAAAATGTCCAAGTCAGAAAGAGGCCAGTAGCCTCCATTTTAACACTGTCCCCAGCATTAGGGGAAGCCAAGCTGATTGAAAATCACCAGTTTCTTTCCATCTAGGTCATATTGCAGCCTAAGCCTAGGCTCTAGCCCTACCTCTGGCAGGGAGGAAGCTGGGGGCATGAACCAGACCCTCTGGGCAGCTGCAGGCCCTTTTGGCCCATATGAACTACATTATTGGGCACACTTCTGACTCCTTCCTCACCACTGACAAAAACATTATGAAAAAAGAAGTTACAGACTCATTTCCCTAATAAGTATAGAGACAAAAATCCTCAACAAAATATTCACTAATCAAATCCAACAATACATTAAAAGAAATATTCACCATGATCAAATTGGTTTTATCCAAGGCATACAAGGATGGTTCAACACAAGAAATTCAATCAGCATAACACACCACGTTAATAAATCAAAGAAAAATCACATGGTCCTCTCAATTGATGCACAAAAGACATTTGACAAAATCCAGCATTCTTTCTTGATCAAAAAACAAACTCTAAAAGATAGGAATAGAAGGAAACTTTCTCAACATGAAAAAGGATATATATGAAAAACCCACACCTAACATTACACTCAATGGTGCAAGTCTGAAAGCTTTCATGATGAGCTCACATAAAAGACCAAGATGCCCACTATCACCACTGTTGTTCAATATAGTGCTAGAGATTCTAACTTTATCTATAAGGGAAGATAAAGGAATAAAATGCATCCAAATTGGAAACAAAGAAGTAAAACTTTCACTATTCACAGACTATATGATCCTATACCTAGAAAATCCCCCCAAATGCACAAGAAGCTACCAAAGCTAATAAATGAATTCAGCAGAGTGGCAGGATACAAGATTAATATGCAAAAGTCAGTAGTGTTTCTATACATTAGTAAAGAGCAACCTGAGGAGGAAGTCAGAAAAAAATTCCTTTTATAATAGCCACAAAATGAATCAAATATTCAGGAATTAACTTAACGAAGGATGTAAGCACTCTATTCTGAAAATGACAATGCGTTGCTAAGAGAAAAAAAAAAAAAAAAAACCTAAATAGTAATAAATGGAAGAACATTCAGTGTTTGTGGAAGGGAAGACTATCATTAAAATGTAAATTCTACCCCAATTGATGTACAGATCCAATGCAATTCTGATAAAAAATTGCAACAGCCTTTTTCTTTGCAGCAATGGAAAACCCAATTATCAAATTTATTTGGAAGGGTAAGGGGCCTCAAATAGCCAGAAACATCTTAAAAAGGAAGAATGAATTTAGAGGACTCTCACTTCCATACTTTAAATATTACCTAGCTACAGTGGTAAAAACAAACAAACAAACAAACAAAACCATGGTATTGGTATAATGAGAGACATATAGACCAATTGAACCAAACTGATGTTTCAGAAACAGAGCCTTGCATCTATAGTTAAGAGTTGTTTGACAAGGCCATCAAACCTACCTAGCTGGGGCAGGACTGTTCAACAAATGTTGCTGGGAGGACTGGATATCCATATCCAAAGAAAAGAAAAAGGACCCCTACCTCATATTTTATACAAAAATTAACTAAATATAGATCAAAGACCTAAATATAAAAGCAAGTAATCTAAAACTCCTAGAAGTAAATATAGGGAAACATCTTCAAGACCTGGTGGTAGGTGGCGGTTTCTTAAAACTTATACCAGATCATGAGCAACAAAAGAAAAAATGGATAGATGGGACCTCCTTAAACTTAAACTTTTTTGCTTCAAAGAGCTTTGTAAAAAACATGAAAAGTCAACCCACTCAAAATGGAGAAAATATTTGGAAATCATATCTGATAAGGATTTGATTTCCATGTGATGTAAAAGAGATCATATAGCTCAATGATAAAAGAGCAAGCAATCCAATTTAAGAATGGGCAGAAGACTTGAGTAGACATTTTTTTTCCAAATAGGAAACAGAAATGACCAAAAAGCACATGAAAAAAATATTCAATATCACTAGCTATTAGGAAATGAAAATCAAAACTACAATCTCAGACCTCATAGAATAGACATTAATAATAAAACAATAAGGAAGTGGATGTGGCTCAAGTGGCTGGGCATCCATTTACCATAAGGGAAGACCTGGGTTCAATCCCTGGTACCAACTGGTAAAAAAAAGATGAGCATATGAGCTAAGCCTATATGGATGTGCAGTGAGCAAAACAGCAAGATGATGCAACAAAAGAAAGACACAGGGAAGAGTCAAGGCCAGACTCACCAGAAACCAGGAACTGAAGTGGCACAAGTGTCAGGGTGCCTCTCTAACATATCGGAGGTTCCTAGGATTGAATCCCAGTGAAGAAAAATGGAGAAGAAAAATGAGAAGAGAAGGCAAGAAGCAGACACAGATCACCTAGCGAATGGACACAGACAGCAAGGTGGCAGGGGAGGTGGGGGGGACGGGACTCATAGAACTGTACCAAAAGAAAAAATAAAATCAATTTAAAAAATGTTCTGGAGAGGATGTGGAGAAATAGGAGCACTCTTTCACCATTGGTGGGAATGGAGAAAGTACAGGCTCTGTGGCAAACAGTTTGTTGTATCCTCAGGGAGCTAAATGTAGAACTGCCATATGATCCAGCAAATCATCTACTAAGAATATATCCAAAAGAAATGAAAACTGTGACACAAACAGACATTTGCACACCAGTGTTCATAGCAGTGTTATTCACAATTGCCAAAAGATGGAAATAACCTAAGTGTCCATCAACTGCTCAATGTATAAACATGTCAGTGTCAAAGAAGGTACTATATCAATGCTAAGGGTCACTATTAGGGAGTATGGACTTTTCTTTTTGACTAAGGAAAACATTCAAAGGCTTACCCAGGCAATGACTGCACAACTCTTTGATGAAAGTGAGAGCCACTGAGTGTTTACATTGGATAGAACTTACAAGTTTTGGGGCTGTCTAACATTGAACCATGTGGTGGAAAGTGGACTATGGTTAACAGTACTAATATGAGAGAGTTCTCTCATGAACTAACAAATGTATAATAATAATACATAGTGTTAAAAATAGGAGGTGTCTGGAAAAATATACCAAGTGTACACTATGGACCATAGTGGTAATAATCTGATCATATTCCTTCATAATCTGTAACAAATTTTCCACAACAATGTAAGGTGCTGGTGGAGGGGTGAATTCTGCACATTTTGCATGATTGTTTTGTAAACTTACAACTTCTCTAGTAATTTTTTTTTAAAGAAAGAGAAAAGAAAAGAATCAACAAGAAAAAAATCCAAGGATATGCAAATCAAGAGTTTAGAAGTTATCTTCACTATTTCTTGATATTTATTTGTGTTCTACCAATTTCATTTGTTTAATCTATATACACAATCTCCTCATCCCCAATTTCCCTTATTGGCAAAGTGGATATCATGATAAATGACTGAGTAGTAAAGAAAATTCTCATGTGGAGAATTGCACAGACCTTACAGACTTAGGAAAATGATTTCTTCATTAAAGAAATGATGGTATTGCCAAGAGGAAATGGAGAGAGGACCAGAAACCTAAGGAAATTGTGGAAACTAGAAATGTGAGAATGGGAAAATATATGTGCCTACCACTCCAAACAGTGTGTTGGACTCTCCGGGTTCTTAAAGTATGTGATTTAATAGGAAATTACTGAAAGAGTTGATGTGAGTTCCCATTCATGGCTCAAATGGGCATAAATTAGGATTATGCTTTGGCAAACCACAACAATTATAGTATACATCTAAAACAAAGTTTTTAATGATTAAAGTGACTTGATAATGAATTTTGGCACACAATATATCACTTCTCTTCTTCAAATAGCCTGTCAGCACTGTGGAATTGTGTTCAACACCAACAACCACTAACCCAAATGGAAGAAGAGACAGCCACAAAACACATCTCTAGAGACCTGTGCTGGGGAAACAATCAAGAGAGTCCTTCACAGTTAATGAGCAGGAAGATGTTAGACTCCCATCCTGGGAAATCCTGCTATATACTCAAATAGAAGGTTGGGAGTCTCTTGAGAGGATAGGCAGTGACTAATAGAGGAGGAAAGTCCAGTATGTCAAGCCCTCAATGTTGTTGCAAGTAACTATGAATCTTGTTCTTCAAGGAGTGAAGCCTGGTAGTATAATAGCTGTTTGATATCTGTTTATCATACTTCTGGAGATATTTATGGACCATTCCTATTCACTGCATTTTCCCTTGTGTATGAATCACTTTCGTTTTCTGAAAACTGATCATTCTGGATGACAATATATTTTAGCATGTCTGGATTCTTATTTTTACTTGTGATGGTGGGTACTAATTCTCCTGATGATTTTTTTCATTCATATTTTCATTTTGGTCTTCCTTGGACTAAATCTGTGAATTCTCTCTATACATGTGTCTCTGCTTGATATATGTGTGTGCACATATAGCCATAAACACACATATGTAACATTTTATAGAGCATATATTATATAATTCTTGCTGGCTTCCTATAGGTTGCACCTGTTTCTGTGTAGATTAATTGTCAGCTAATAAATGGGCAGAGGTTGTGTTCAACAACAACAATAACAAAAGCACTCTTTCAATACTTGCTTTTTTATCATCTTGGCCACTTATTCAACTAGATATGAATTCTGAGGTGCCATGTCAGGTCTGTAGGGCTTCTTGGAGCTGGATCAATCTTGATATCATCACAGTGAAAGCTGAATGGTTTTGATTAATATTCAGACTCTTCAATCCTGTGTTCAAACATCTGTTTCTATTGAGTTGTTTAAAGCACTTTGAAATTTGTTTCCTCTTTTTTTAAAAAAAAATATTGAAATTCATACAACAAACAAATTCTTGATAAACTTTCACAAACTGAAATCACTGCAACTGGCACCCTGATTAGGAAATACATTAAAAATATTCCCAAGCTACCCTGTGCTGCCATGTACTTTATAACCTCAAAAGTAACCCTTCCCATAACCCTTGTGAGCACAGATTCATTATGTTGACTAAATAATGAATTTGCACAATATATGCTCTTTTGCTTTTGGCTATTATTGTTTCACAAGATGTCTGTGCAATCCATTCCAGTTTTTTAGGGATTTGTGGACTATACATTCACATTATGAAAGAACATGTCTCCTATTTATCCATTCTACTGTTAACAGGCATATGTTAATACTATAGGTTTTAGCAATTATAAATAGTGCTGTTATGAATATTCTTGTCCATGCATTTGGAGACCATATGGAAGAATTTCTGATGGATGTGACCCAGGTGACATAAGGAATGACTATGTTTATCATTAACACAAACTGCCAAAACATTTTAGAGGCATTGTCCTGATGCAAGCACTACCAATTCATATGTGAGATCCAATATTAAGTCAAACTCATTGTAACAGAATTTCAGTGCTTTTTGTTGCTCAAGTTAACAGAACCATGGAAAAGTTTTAAAGGAAAACAATTTCACAATGTCACATATCATCGCAAAATAACTATAAAAGCGGTTGCTCAGGGAACACTAAAGAAACAGTCTCTTTCAGTGTCTATCACTATGAACTTTACAATGGGTTCCTTCCTTCAAGGTTTCAGTGCATTTATTGTGTACACCTCTGACTGTGTTCTTCCAGGTGGGAAGTAGAAACCACCCTTACTGTTGTTGCTGCACATCATCACAATTTGAATAATCTCTGCAAAATGTGGTGTATTGAACAGCAAAAAGTCCAAGTCGACTAAATAGTAGCCATGATATGACCCCCTAGTTGGGAAGTGCACATCTCCTCTACCCTGAGCATCATAGCAGAGTCTGTGGGTGAATGATGGGCAGGGGTACCCTGAGGAACCAACTATTTCATCAACTCCCAATACCATGCACACTATTGCCCATTATGAAAAGTTCATGACACTTAAAGAAAAATCATGCATTCTGAGAGGACACCCTGCAACCATATGATAAAGTGCAATTATCATTGAATATCAGCTAGCAATCCTGTTATCTAGACTTATAACCTCACATGACAATGGGAACCAGGTTTTTTTGTACCCTTAGATTGCTTGAATACTTCCTACAGCAGTTACATGCAGAAAAATGTCCCAAATGACAAAGGAGAACCTCAAACCATCTCTGTAAATTTTCTCTACAACTTGGATGAGAACTGGAGCATTCTGAAGTTGAAAGTATTCAAGTGTGTAAATGACAAAAAAAAAAAAAAACTGGCTCCAATAATGGTTCTAGTGTGGCCAGCAGAGAAAATGATGAGTCTTTTCTTTTTACTACTCAGTGGCACTCAGTCAGAAGTTTATGAGCAAATTAGTGTTACCAACAGCAAAGAGAATAAATCACCTAGTTTCTAGTTTTTACCATGTGGCCAATGTTCTCTGTACTATCTAGAAGATTAACATAAATTATGGGTTAAAAATGCAAATTTTCCTCCTACTCAAGTAATTCTTAAAGAGAAATTTCACAGGTGTTGTTTGTGGGAAAAATGAATCCCATAGAATAGTCCCCAACAATGAAAGAAATATTGTGAATTGTTGTAATGTGCCATTTTGCCTAGTCAGGTGGCTGAATTTCTTCATGGATCACCTTAAATTTTAAAGCTTTGGAGATTACTAATGCAAATTTATAGGGTCATAAAATGGTATACTTTCAGCTTACATGATGTAGATTTGTGTCTGCCTGGAGACTTCCTCCTATGCTTGCACCTAAATGGACTTCACCATGTCAGCTGGGTCTGACCCTGTACTCCCTGTGATAGGACTGAGGGTGAGACCTGACTCCTGGACACAGCACCAAGAATTGATTTATATGAAGAAGCTCTTTGTATACAGTATTCCAGAGTTAAAAAGTGAGTTTATGACAAAGCACAACACAGATCTAGGCAAATTGCCCTCCAACAAAATTTTGAATCTCAGTACTCCTTTCTGAGCACTGTGGTATCCAATCTTCTCATTGCCTTGTGGACAATTATATTTTGTTCAATGACTATCATTTTACTTCTGTTTGGTATAAATGCATGTAATTTTATTGATTTTCTTATAATGTAAATTCCATCAGGGTATATTTTAGGATTGGTTTGGGAAGGATGATACAGCAAATGGAAAAGCACCCCCTAGGATATCCATGCAAGATAAGTTGAAAGATATTTAGAATGATTTTATGGTGTCCTTAAGATACAAACCAACAATTTTCTATGTTAATTAGAATAATTGTATAAACTAAGCTGTCAATACAAAATATGCAATCTGCAAATTTCAGCATATGAGGATTCTCTTTCATTACACTCTTTAGTTCCTCAATGAACAGGGAGAGACTTGTGAATGATTTAGGAGAAAATTGGCAAAATTAGAAAATAAGGAGAGATTTTATACTTGGTGACTAATTGGATAGACTATTCATTTCACATATGTTATATTTGATAGAATATTTATGACTCTTATGAATCTTCATATTTCCTAAAGGATGGTGTGTGTTTTGAGAGAAAATGAAATAATATTGTTTATCAAGGTTTTTAGTGTTCTACAAAGTTGGATGGGGTCCATAATATTGATATTCTTAGGATATTGTCCCAGAAAATTCTATTTCATTACAGTGGGAAAACAATTTTCAAATGTGTGGGTTGACATTCAGCAAAGAAATGGATGTGTCAGTCCACCATTCACAAGGAGCTAAATTCTGCTATCAACCAGAATCAGCTTTAACATATGGTAGTTTGCATGGTCTTGTATTTCTAACCCAATTTCTTATAGTGGCTAAATAAAAATTCATTTAAACTTTCTGTTAAATAAAGTTGTAGAATTAAATATCAGCTGGAAGGAAAACTTATAATTTACATGTCTTTAAGAGAATTTTCTTCTCACAAATTCTCATTTTATATCTCTAATCCAAATAAAAAGCATCAATCAATAGAAATAGAATGAACCTATTACAGTTCAGATTAAATATATGGAATGACAGATTCTGGATTCTGGGGAATTCTATAGGCAATGAAACCACAATTCTCCATGACTGATGTGTTTTGTTATTTAAATTATTTCCTTTTCAATTCCTTTCTAAGTTTTGATGGCAATATTTTAAGAGGAGAATTTATGAACCATAAGACTATTTCTAATGTGTGTTTAATTTTCCATGATTGTTTTCATCCTTGACATGAACATTATTATAATACTAAGATAATAAAGAATCATAATTTTGTGTTCTAGGTGTTTGAGTTAACATTCAAAGTTATTTTCTGATTGATTTAAATTTGTGTTTAGAACTGCATCAAAACAAAACTAGAATTCAGCCAACATATTAGATTGCCAGCAACAATATTTGTTTCTTACATATATGCAAGTACTAATCTATTGAATTAATTTCACTTCATATTACTTCTAAAAGAATTCATCATTCAGTATAGCCAGGTGTAGAAGTTTGATATTGTTTATGAATTACAAAAATAAATATTGGATTATGTGTGTAAACTGGTTTGTTCCTCTGGGCATATTAGATTATTTTGGATTCATAAGTTTCACTTTTACTTGATTAAATAATGATTGAAGCTTACTGTTGGGCCACACCAGTAAGACAATGAGTCCCTACTCCCTTGGTGGGTGGGGACACACAGTGAAACTGCACCACAGAGAAGGGAGTTTGGAGATTTGATGCTGGAGCCTGGGAAGTAAGCACACAGAGGAACATAGAGAAGGCTCAATTAGACATGGTCAAGGACCTGGGAAGAGAGACAAGCCATTTGCCTGAAAGTCTACAGCTGGCCTTATGGAGAATGCAGAGCAGCAGAGCCCAGAGAGAAACAAGCCCTAGGAAGAGAGGAACCCAGGAAGCCTGAACCCTTGCAGATGTTGGTAGCCATCTTGCTCCAACATGTGGCAATAGACTTTGGTGAGGGAAGTAACATGCTTTACGGCCTGGTAACTGTAACTATGTGCCCCAAATAAACACCCTTTATAAAAACCAACAACTTGCTGGTAATTTGCATCAGTATCCCTTTTGGCTGACAAATACACCAGGTACCTTCATAATTCTAAATTGTTATATATAACTTCAAAAGTAAGTTTTCTTCAAAATTCTTGACTCTGTAGAATTGTGTGTTAAGGGGTCCATAAAAAGTATTTCATTTTGCACTATGAATTTTCTGATGTGAAATCCAGCTGAAGATTGTCCTTGATTGACTTTAGGATTGTTGTTCCCTCAACATAAGAATATTAATGCTAAGGAATAAGTGGTAACTAATACATGCCTTCATTCATGAAACCAATAAGAATTTAATACAGTGTGACTTCTCACTTTCCCTACAAATGTTGCTGCATTAATAAATGATTTTGTGTGGTTTTTCATGAATAACATCTCTAGTATGCATTCTTTCACACTCCCTCCAGGGGCTTCATCCTCTGGTTAAGGCTTATCTATCAGTTGGAAACAGTGGATGAAGACTCTCCCATTTTAATTACATTTACATTATGAGTTGTCTCATGTTGTAAATCATCAGACTATCTACTAAAGTCTTTGCCATATAGGTAACATATCAATTCTCTCCAATATGAATTGGCTTAAATTGATTAAGTAGTCAGGATGACAAAATACTCTACCAAATTAATTATAATGTGTTTATTCGATGTTTGACTTTTCTAGTTTGCCTTGTGTTAAGCAAGGCTGGAATCTCTTCCATATTCAAAACATTTATATTATGAGTTCTATCATCTAATCTAAGGTCAGAATATTGACTGAAACCTTTCCTACACATGACATTCATAGGGTTTCTCCCCAGTGTGATTTCTCTCATGGTGTCTCAGTACAGAACATTGACTGAAGGCTTTTCCACACAGGTGACATTTACAGGGTTTTCTCCAGTATAAGTCCTCAAGTTTTGTCTAAGTCTGCAATTATAGGTGAAGACTTTCCCACATAGATGACATTTATAAGATTACTTTCCAGTGTGAGTTCTTTCATGTCTTCTCAAAACAGTACATTGAGTGAAGGCTTTCCCACATAGATGACATTCATAGTGTTTCTCTCCTGTGTGAGTCTTTCTCACATAAATGACACTTATAGGGCTTCTTTCCATTGTGAGATCTCTCATGTCTCAGGGCAGAATATTGAGTGAAGCCTTTCCCATATAGATGGCATTCATATGGTTTCACACTGATATAAGTTCCATTGTACAGTGTAGGCCAGAGCACTGAATAAATGATTTACCAATTAGATGACATTGATATGATTTACTTCTGTTGGAAATATGCTTTTGTTGATTATAAGGCGACTGGCCCCTGAGGGTTTTTCCAAATAGATTGCTGAAGTAGGGTTTCTTTTCCTTGTGAGTTAACACATGTTGAGTCCCTCTGGATCTCTGAGTAAAATCTACTGGCAATTGGCTACAGGTAATCCAATTCTTTTGAGTATGAGATTTCTTCTTTTATTTATTTATTTATTTTTATTTATTTTTATTTTTTTTATTTTCCAAATACTTTGTTTATTTTTATTTATTTATTTTTATTGTGGGTAAAAATCAAAATTCTCACAATACATACAAACATTTGCAAAACGATATATAAATATATATGCATATATGTGTATTTGCTTACAAAAATGTTATATATATATATAACACATATATTTTAAGAGGTACTTAGATTACCCAAAAAATTACATGGAACCCACTGGGATTCCCATGTTGCCCACCTCCCTGCTTTTGAGAAGTAGAGGAGAAACCATAAAAAATCCATTCATATTTGTATGAATTCTACACTAATCATTCAGTGATAGTCTCCTATAAAATCTTTCCCATGGCAGAAAACTACAGTTGATGCAACTTATAGACTGTGGTTAACAGCATTACTATAATATTCTTGCATCAATGCCAAAGATGTACTGTGTTGATAATGGGGGTGTATGGAAAAAGTGTGCCAAATGTATGCTATGAACCATGGTTGGTGGCAATAGTCTGATGATATTACCTCATGATTTGTAACAAATGTTCCAGCACGGTGTGGTGTGTTGGTGAAGGGGTGTTGTATGGGAATTCTACATGTGTGTATGATTGTTTTGCCTGTTCACAAACTCTGTAATAAAATATATTTTAAAAGAATAGGGTGTGTTGGGGAAAAATACATCAAATGTAAGATATGGATGACAGTAGTAATATTTTGATGATGTTCTTGCATAGTTTGTAACAAATGTTTCACAGCAATGCAAAGTGTTGGTGGAGGGGTGATATATGAGACCCCTGTATGATGTTATGTATGTTTATTTTGTAAGCTCACAATCTTTACAATACACTTATTGTTTATGTATGTCATGTATCAATGATATACTTCAATTAAAAATATATTAAAAAAGAAAAGAAAAAACTCTTTCCCATGGTAGTCACATACCATTTTATTCTCTTGCATGCACAGAGATATTCTCTTTTGTAGTATCCCAACTGCAGAGCTCTCATCAGTTTTGAAGACTTTATAAGTTTCAAAGCTTAAATATATGAACCATGCTTATATAATTATATTTTATAAAAACCCAGGTTACTCTTTTGTGTTCAAGTTAATTTTTCCCTAAATCCATACTATCACAGACTTTTTATGGATTGGCATTTAAAAGCAACTTACAATTAAATGATTGAACTGAATTCCCAATTTATTCCACTCCCAGGTATCTACTTCAAAGACCAGGTTTCACTCCCACAGAACTTACCAATGATATGATGGTAGATGTGTCTTTTCTGCAAATATGTTGCATGGGTGGTATTTCTTGTTTTTGTTAAGACCAGTTTTCCTGCCTGAAACAACTGAAAAAAATTACTTGCTAGACTAGAATTAGGGAAATGAAAATGTTGAAAGGTCTCAGATGGCCATATAATTGTTTCAAATATGACACTGGGAAAGAATATCAAATTAAGGGATACTCTAGGCAGTAGAAAAACTTATGAAACAGTGAAAATTAGATTATATTTTCAAATTGAAATATAAGAAAAATTATTTAAAATATTGTATGTTGGGGAGATAAAGTGAGAGAAAACCACATAAGAGGAAGACCAGGAAAACAGCCATTAAATTGAAGTTTAAATTCAATAGCACATAAATATCAATTTCCTCAAAGCCACAGACACTTGAATATAAATTAATATGTGAACAGAACATTGACCACACCTGAGGAAAATTTCACCAATATTGATACCTACATTTTAGAAAAATAACTCACTTAAGGAAATCTCCAGTTAATATGTTCAAGAACCTACTCAATTCCTGACCAGTCTCCTCCTTTTCATGAAGCACAGTTTCCTAGAGTTCACCTGAATTCAGGTTTTGGAAAAATCCAAGTCCTTCTCTCCAGAGTTCCTCTCCTTGTTCCAATTTGGAATGTCCATCTGATTTGCAGACTTGATGTTCTGGTTGTGGGAGAATATTAATGAAATCTTGAGATCTTAGCAGTTAATTTTATTATCAAGTCAAGGGAAGGTGACTGATTTAGTTCCTAGTCTACTTAAGCAAATACCATGAAGAGTGGGCTTTAACAATGAAAATTTATTAGGTTATTGTTTTAAGGCCAGGGAAATGACCAAATCAAGGTGTCATCAAGGCAATGCTTCCTCCCAAAGACTGGCATTCTGGGGTTGGCTGCTGGTGACCCTTGGCCCATAGCTTGTCATATTGCAAAGCATGGAAGTGTCTCCTTTTCCCTATTCTCTTCACTGGATTCATCTTCTTTCTTCTGATGGCTCTCTCTGTGTCTGAACTTTATTTTTATATAAACTATTCCAGTATCAGGATTCAGTCCCACCTGAATAATGTGGGACACATCTTATCTAAAGTAACTACATTGAAAAGTCCTACTTACAATAGATTTACACCCACAGGAATGCATTATATTTAAAAACATGTTTTCCTGGGGTATATACAACTTCAAACCACCACATTCTATCCTCTGGACACAAAAAAGACATGTTGTTTCTATATGCAAAATACATTCATTCCATCACAATATCCTAAACAGTCTTAGGTCATTTCAGAAACATGCTTAGTACAAAGTTGAATTAAAATAAGTTATGGGAATGGTCAGTCCTGGGGCTCAATTTCCCTTGTGGACCTGTGAAACCTAGAGAACAAGTTTTCTGCTTCCAATATACAATGGAGGGAAAGGAATAGGATAAACATTTCAATTTCTATAGGGAGAAATTATTGGGAAAGCAAGGGTCATGTGTCCCAAGCAATTCCAAAACCTTGCAAGGTGTACTCAACTAGATTTCAAGGTCTAAAAGAAATCTATGGAATGATGTTTTCTCCTCTGGAACTGAAGAAGAGGCAGCCCCACCCCTTCCAAAATGTTGTGCAGTAACCATGCTCTCTGCAAACAGTAAGGTGAAGGCTTCATCCTCTGAGAACACTGGGTGGTGGCCAGACCCTCCACAATCCCCAGGAAATAAGTTCAACTTTCTCAGAACAGTAGGGTGCCAGCCAGAGTGCCTGAAATCCTGAGGGAACAGGTTCCAGTCTCTTACAGCAGTAGAGGAAACACTTTCTGAACAATGAGACAGCATCCAAATGCTGGGGCAGGCTCACCTTTTACACACACAAATGTTGGCCTACTATCCTGGCCTGAGAAAATGACTTTGATCGGTAACTCAGCATACATTGCTTGGCTCTTGAAGTAATTTTAACTTCATTCTGTACCTTTTAATTCAGGCTGGCTGTAGCTCTATTCATACTTATATCACAAATAAACTATCCAGTTTTGTCTATAGCACACAGAGTTCTGAACTATCAGGACTTTCCACAGATTCTTCCTAGATATCAGCACCTCAAATCCTGACCTTATAAAACAGTGACAATTAGAATTCTCTGGGGACTTACTTTACAGAAGTTCAAACTTTTCCAAACCATCAATTTCTAGTTTCTTTACCCCCAGGAGTTCAGTTCCCAGCTTATCCCATTCCTCGCTTACAGAGAAACCAGGCTGCACTTTCCACACTAAGCTTGGGAATCTTCATAGGTTAATACACAAGTTCATCACTCTCAAAGTCCACTTTGTAGCAAACATCATCAGAATTCAATTATTTCATGTTTTCTGACAATTTCAAACAAGGTTCACCATTCCTCCAGTTTCTGATAATACAGTCATCATTTCCTTCAAGGCCTCACCAGATGAATGTTTAGAATCCATATTTCTACCAATGGTCTCTTCAATGCAAAGTAGGTCTATTCTATCAAGCAGCCCACAATTCTTCCAGCCTCTACCCATTACTCAATTTCAAAGCTTTTTCCACATTTTTAGTATTTGCAGTAGCAGCACTCTAGTATCCTGGTTCAAAAATTCATTTTAGTTTCTTAGGCTGCTTCAGCAAATACCATGAATGGGTTCACTGAAACAATGGAAATCATTAGCTTATGGCTTTGAGGCTATGAAAATGTTCAAATCCAGACATCACCTAGGGTACACTTTCTCCCCAGGACTGTGGTGTTCTGGGGCTGGCTGCTGGTGACCTTGTTCCTTAGCCTGTCACATTACAAGGCACCTGGTGGCATCTCCTGGTATCTTTCTTCTCTTCAGCATTTCATTGATTTCTATTTCTTACTTCATATGGCTCATCTCTGTCTGAATTTTATTCTTTTATAAAGGACTCCAGTAATAGCATCAAGTCACATCCTGACTGAGGTGGGACATACCTCAATCAAAGTAAGGTGCACATACAATAGTTTCACAATCACAAGAATGGAATATATGTAAGGATGAGTTTTTCTCAGGTTCATATAGTTTTTAACAACTATAATGAGTAAAGAAGAATAAGATAAACATTGAAGATTAGCCAAGGGAAATATATCTGGAAGACAGAATATTAACTGTCCTTCATCATCAAAGGTTTGCATCAACCTTATGCCCAAATGCAGTGAGGACCTCTAGTTATTGATGTCCTAGTTCAAAGAGATACTGCAGAACCCTCTGTATTTTCAAACAAGGAGGAATTCTATGTTTTGACAAAAGTTCATTATTTTCAAAAAGATTCCAACAACATAAGTTCCTCCAAAACACATTATATGGAAAAGGATATGCCTATTGTTTTTATTACTACAGTCTGAATTCACATGTATTGTCTAAAGCATAATAATTAATAAGGACATATATAGTCTACTTATTTATTCTTTCAGAAAACATGTACTGAATTCCCAACCCTGCTATGAGTGTTGCATATCAAGTAGAAGAAAAACATAAAAATTGTGTTCAAGAAGATTATATTCTAGTGGGGTGGAAACTAGGTATAAATAGTAAGTAAGGAAAAATATTTCTTATAGGTAGTTGTACATGTTATAAAATAATATCAAATATACATAGAAAGTATAAAAAATAAAATAAAGAAAAATATAAAACAATATTGACAAGCAATTCTTTTGGATCTTAAGAAAATAGAAGAATTCATAGATTATAGGTAAGTTTCAGAGACTCACCCACTGAGACCAAATGACAGGTATTCTCTGGCATCACATCTCTGAATGGTTTTCTATAGGATGTGCCCAGCAGTGCCCACTCTTCCTGGGTGAAGTCTATAATTAGATCTTTCATGTTTACTAACTCCTAAAAACATCATGGGCATTCAGGTTCAGAGAGGGCCATCCCTACAAATGTCCAGAGTAGAATGTTTGAGAGCAGCACTGAGGAAGTGGTGACTGTTTACAGAAAGCTCAAACTGAGTTTGAGTTTCAAGTCAGATCATTCTGTGTGAAAGGTCATCTGCATTTCACTCAGAGAAACACAAACACATACTGAACATTTAAAATTCTATTATAAGGGGGATTGTGGGAAGATGGCAATGGACTAACACACAGCTGAATGCTGTCACAAAAACAATGGAGAAAGAGCCAAAATCAGGCCTGGGGACCTGCTTTGGGTATCAGCAGACCAGAACAGTGCTACACAACTCCCAGGAGGGTGGAGGACAGAGAGTCAAAGAGACCGAAATGAAAAATGTGAGTTACCAAGCCTCTGTGGTGGCTGGGAAGGGCTCTGCTCCCCCACCACACCATATTAAGCTGGGGTAAAACACCAGGCTCACTGCAGCCCACTGAGAGGGGAACAGACATCTTTTTCCTGTAAGCACTTTCAAGAGAAATAGGAGGGGAGGCCAGAGTGCTTTTCTTCAGTGGATTCAGCCAGCTTTGAATTTCCAATCTGAAGTTTCAACACAGGAACACAGGAAAGCCATGACTGAAACACCTCTGTGGAAACATATGCTGACTAGCACCATGTTCTGGAAATTGCATCGAAAAAACTATTCCTGCTTTCTGTATCCAGCCCCTGAAATACAATGCCCCACTGGTGAGACATTGGTCTGATTTTAAAAACTTAAGATGGACAATTTTAAAGACTGAGAATAAGTTGAATCAAATATCAAAGAAGAGATTTGAAAAAAATAATAGGCAAGAGAGAGAAATTGATCATCAGACTAAATTCACCCACATATTCATATGCCTAGACATCAGCAAAAAATTACAAGCCATACTAGGAAACAGGAAGAACTGGCCCAGCCAAAAAAACAAACCAAATATCCTGAAGAGATACAAGATTTAAGACAATTAATCAATGATAACCACACAACTCTCCTAAATCACTTCAAATAATTTAAAGAAAATATGACTAAAGAAATAAAGGATATTAAGAAGACACTAGGAGAGCATAAAGAACAATTTGAAAGCCTGAAGGAAAGTAACAGACCTTATGGGAATGAAAGACACTTTGGATGAGATTAAAAATACATTAGTGCTACACCTACTCTCCAGTTCATTAGACTCACCCAGCACAACTAATGAGGTGAGGATGGACAACCACCATACCAAGGAACCAAGAGAGCCTACAACTGAAAGCAAGAGAGTCCCATCCATCAGTCATATGGGATCAAAACCCCCTCTCAGTTAGAGGTGGAGTGGGCCTCACCTTCCCAGAAGCCTCAGGATTGGGGAATAAAATATGGACTAGAGTAGATATACTGGTATTCTACTATAGATGTATTGTGATTCTAGCAATGGAAGAAATTATATCATCGATTTGGAGACAGTGGTCACTGGATGTGCTGTAGTCAGGGACAGGGAAAAAGTGGTGCAATATGGGGAAATTTTCAGGGCTTTGAATTGAACTGAGTGACATTGCAATGACAGATACAGGTCATTATATATCTTGCCATAACCTACAGAATTGAGTGGAAGAGAGTGTAAACTACAATGTAAACTATAATCCATGCTTAGTGGCAATGCTCCAAAATGTGTTCATCAATTGCAATGAATGTACCACACTAATGAAAGAAGTTGTTAATATGGGAAAAAGTGAGAGGTGTGGGGAGTAGGGCATATGGGAATCCCTTATATTTTTTATGACATTTTATGTAATCTAAGTATCTTTTATAAATAAATTAATATATTTAAAATACATTAGAGAAAAAGAAAGCAAAAGAAACAAATAAAAATTTTTAACAATATATTAGAGGCTTTTAAGAGCAGATTTGAATTGCTTGAAGTCAGAATTAGTGTCTTCTAAGACAGAATATCTGAACTGGAAAAGACAGGTGAACAGAAAGAGAAGATAATGGAAACTATGGAACAGAGTCTCAGGGAAATGAATGACAAAGTGAAACACACAAACATCCACATTATTGGTGTCCCCAAAATAGAAAAGAAGGGAAAAGGGGCAGAAGAATATTTGAGGAAATAATGACTGAAAACTTCCCAACTTTTATAAAGGACATAAATATCGATATCCAAGAAAGACAACACACCCCAAACAGGATAAATCTGAATGGACTTATCCCAAGACACCTACTATTCAGAATGACAAATATCAGAATTAAAGAGAGGATTATTAAATCAGTAAAAGAAAAGAAAAGCATCACATACAAAGGGAACTTGATAAGATTAAGTGCTGACCTCTCATCAGAAACCATGGAGGAGAAAATTAAATGGTGTGATGTATTTAAGGTACTGAAAGAGAAAACCTGCCAGCCAAGAATTCTATATCTGGCAAAGTTGTCATTCAAAAATGAGGGTGATTTCAAAGTATTAACAGAAAAACAAAAATTGATAGACTATGTTACCAAAAAAAACAGATTTACAAGAGATACTAAAGGGGGCTGCTGCAGCCTGAAAGGAAAAAAACCAAAGGTGAGAGATTTGGAGACGAGTTTAACAATGAAAAAGGATAAGAGGACAGACAATAGTATCATATGACAACAGAAATCCAAAGGACAAAATGAAGTAAGTAATGTCTTTACAGTAATAACACTGGATGTTAATGGATTGGACTCCCCAATCAAAATACATAGAGTGGTAGAATGGATGAAAAAATATGACCCGTCTATATGTTGTCTACAAGAGACCCACCTCAGAAATAAGGACACAACCAGGTTAAATGTGAAAGGCTGGAAAAAGTTATTCCATGCAAATAGTGACCAAAAAAGTGCTGGAGTAGACCAGATAAATGTAAAATAAAAATATTAAACTATATGAACAAAAACTTTGCAACTGACAAATTGTTCCTGTGATCAGTAACCTGTATTTTTTTTCATATAAAATAAACACTTGCTTTTAATTGAGGAGGGCTGGAGAAGGGATATAGTTTTGGATACTTCACTTTTCTTTAACCCTTTCTTATTCATACTTTTAAATTAAAATAATCTATCTGGATCATTAATGATTTAGCATGACTACTGTTGAGAAAGATTTTGAGTATTTCTGCCTCATAAAATTATGCATTGACAAATTGTTATCTGTTGTAATTCATTCCAATAAGATGTGAAGAATTCCCAATTAGGAATTTGATGATCTGGAAAGAATTATTGCCTAAATGGAAATTAAATAACTAACCCAATAATTTATTTCATTCTTAGAAGTTATGTCCAATAGTTAGAGCTGTAAAAATAAAATTAGAATTATGTTATAATTAATTTCTATTACATTTGATTTATTATTTACATTTATAAATGTTTACTGCAATGCTATCAGTTTCTTATAATTGATTAAATTAAATCTAACCTGGCCTTGCACTCTCTTTTAAAATTTGTAATTTCTTATAATTTTTTCTATTTAATTTACGATTTTACAATAAAGGACTTCTTAACAGCTAAAAAAAGCCATTGATTATACACTTTAGAGAGATCACACAGTATGTGAATATATCACAATAAAACTGCTTAATAAACAAATAATTGTGCAAGAATAGCCAGAAATAGCAGCTATGTACAGCAGGGGAGACAGAGAGATTGAGAGGTGAGGAAACTTCTTGTTTGTTTGTCCATATTTTATTATCATTATAGAAATAATGAAAATGCTTTAATAGTGAAGTGATGAATGCACAACTATATGATTATACAAAATACCATTGATTGTACACTTTGGATAAATTGTATGCTTTATTAATATCAATAAAATTGATTTGTTTAGGAAAAGATACCACAAGAAAAGAAAATTACTGACCAATCTCTCTAATGAATATAGATGCAAAAATTCTCAATAAAATTCTTGCAAATTAAATTCAATGGAATATTAAAAGAATTATACATCATGATCAAGTGGGAATTATTCCTGGTATGCAAGGTAGTTCAATGTAAGAAAATCAGTTAACGTTATACACCAAATTAAAAAATCAAAAGCAAAAACTACATGATCATTTCAATTGATGCAGAAAATGTGTTAGACATATCCAGAACATTTCTTAATAAAAATACTTTTAAAAGATAAGTATAGAAGGAAAGTTTTCAACACAATAAATGGCATATATGAAAATCCCACTGCCAACATGTTACTCAATGGGGAGAGGTTGACAGCTTTCCTTCTAGAATCAGAAACAAGACAAGTGAGCCCACTGTCACCACTGTTATTCAACATTGTGCTAGAATTTCTAGCTAGAATAATAGGCAGAAGAAGAAATGAAAGATAGCCAACGTTGAAAAGAGGATGTAAAACTCTCACTATTCACAGATGACATGGTCCTATATTCAAGAAGCTCTGAAATAGTCACAAAAATGTACTAGAACTAATAAATGAGTTCACCAAAGTGGTAGGATACAAGATGAACACGTAAAAATTGGTAGTGTTTCTATACAATAGTAATGAGCAATTTAAGGAGGAAATAAACAAAATAATCCATTTACGATAGCAGCAAAATGACTCAAATATCTGGGAATTGCTTTAACCAGGTATGTAAAGGATCTGTATTCAGAAAATTACAACACACGGCGAAAAGAAATCATAGAAAACCTAAACAAATGGAAGGACATTCTGTGCTCATGTATTGGAAAACTAAACATCATGAAGATGTTAATATCCAAATTTATTTATACTTTCAATGCAATATCAATTAAAACTCCAACAGCTTACATTATAGAAATATAAAAGTCAAATACCAAATTTAATTGGAAGGGAAGGGGGTCCTGAATAAACAAAAAATACTAAGAAAGAAGAGCAAACTTTGAGGACTCACACTTCCTGACCTTGAAGTACATTATAAATGTACAGTGGTCAAAATAGCATGGTATTGACATAAAGCTAGACACATTGATCAATGGAATCAAACTGAGAGTTCAGACAAAAACCATCATTATATGGTCAACTGATTTTTAATAAGCTTACCAAATCCACTTTTCTAGGAAAGAACAGTTTCTTTAACAAATGTTGCTGGGAGAAGAGGATCTCCATAACCAAAAGAATGAAACAGGATCCCTATATCATTCTCTATACAAAACTCAAGTCAAAATAGATCAAAGACCTATACATAAAAGTCAGTACCATAAAACTCCTAGAAGATAATATAGGGTAACATCTATAAGACCTTGTAGTAGGTGTGGATATCTTAAGTCTTACACCCAAAGCATGAGCAACAAAAGAAAAATTGATAAATTGTACTTCCTCAAAAGTAAACACTTTTGAACCTCAAAGGACTCCGTGAAGAGGGCAAAAAGCAGCCTATTCAATGGGTGAAAATATTTGGAAGTTGCACATTTGACAAGGGTCTAATATCCATAATATATAGAGAGATCATACAACTCAAAAATAATAAGATAAGTGGCCAGAATAAAAATGAACAAACACCTGAATAGATTTTAAAAATTGTCGTGTATGTACACAATGGAATATTATGCAGTCATAAAAAGTAATGAAGTCTTGAAGCATATGACAACATGGATGAACCTGGAGGATGTTATCTTGAGTGAAGCAAGCCAGATACAAAAGGACAAATATTGTACGATTGCACTATTGTGAGTTAAATATATTGTGTAAACTTATGGAGTTAGTAATTAGAATATAAGTCACCAGGAAATAGGAGGGTAGGGAATGGAAAACTGAGGTTTAATCTGTGCAGAATTAGAAAAAAGGTTGTTTGTAAATCTTTGGAAATTAATAGAAATGATGAAAGCATATAATGATATTTGTAATTAGCAGTGCTATTGTATGGGTATGACAGTGGTTGAAAGAAAAGTCTAAAGTCATGTATATGACTAGAAGGAAAGCTAAAAACTATAACATGGTATGGTATATGACATTAGACCTTCATGTAAAACATGAATATGGGTATTATTGCATATATAAGACTGTTTTTGCAAAATATATATACAAATATACTGAAGAGAAGGAAAAAGAATAGCTGCTATATATGGCAAGGGAAGCACACAGAGATTGAGAGGTGATGAGTTTTGTTTGTTTTTTGTTTATTATTATTATTATTGGAATAATGAAAGTGCTCTAAGAATGAGTGAAGTGATGAATGCACAAATATGTGATTACACCAAATACCATTAATTGTACACTTTGGATGGATTTATGCTTTATTAATATGTATCAATAAAATTGATTTGTTTAAAAATGGGCAAAAGACATGAATAAACATTTTTCTAAGGAAGAAATACAAATGATGTAAAACACATGAAAAAATGTTCAACAACACTGCTTATTAGGGAAATGCAAATCAATGTACAGTGAGATATTATTTCACACCTATTAAAATGGCCACTATTAATAAAACAGAAAACTGTAAGTGTTGGACAGGATGTAGAGAGATAGGAACTCTTGTTCACTCCTTGTTGGAATAGAGAATGGTACAGGAGATGTGGAAATCGTTTGTTCCAAAGGAAGTTAGTTATAGATCTGCCATGTGACCCAGCAATACCACTACTAGATATATACCTAAAAGATGTGAGAGCAAGTACATGAGAAGACATCTGCACACTGATGTTTATAGGAACATTATTTACAATTGCCAAAAGAGGGACACATCCTAGGTGTCCAAGTGACAAATGGATAGACTGTGGTATATACACATGATGGAATATTATTCAGCTGTAAAAATAAATGAAGTCCTGAATTATATGACAAGGATGATCCTGGAGAACATTATGTTGAGTGAAGCAAACCAGGCAGAAAGGGCAAATACTGTATGATTTTGCTGTTATGAACTAAATATAATGAACAAAGTCCTGGAATTAATAGCTGGAATATAAGTCACCAGAGAAGAGTATGTGTTTAGAAAGTGGAAAGCTGAGGTTTGATCAGTGCAGATTTGGTAGAAATTTGTAAATGTTTGGAAATGAATAGAAATGGTGAAAGCACATCATAGGGTTTGTAATTAGTAGTGCTAAGATATGAATATGATAATGGTTTGTTTTTTGTTTTTTTTTTTTGGAGTAATGAAAATGCTCTAATATTGATTTAAATGATGAATGCACAGCTCTGATTATACAAAATGTCATTGTACATTTTAGAGAAATTGTATGGTTTATAAACAATTATAATAGTGTGGGTTGGGGAAAGTAACAAATGTAAGATATGGACTAAATGTTAGTAGTAATACTTTGATGATGCTCTTTCATAATTTGTTATAAATGTTTCACAATAATGCAAGGTATTGGTGGTGGGGTGATGTATAGGAGACCTGCATGAGGCTACCCATGTTTGGTTTGCTATTTCACAACTTTTACTATAAAAAAGTCTGTTATAAAAGAATATCACATGACATGGGGTAGGATAGTACCTTGAAATTTTGTAACAAATTTGTCATTATAACTTCCAAATGGTGTTATAAAATTTGCACTTGAGCATTCATAAGTAAAACACCCTTTTCCACAATTTCAAGTAAACTTACAGACTCAAAACAAGGCATGCAATATCTATGATTTGCTACATTTACATCATAACTATGGTTAGATTATTCCCCCAAATGGCCTATCTTATCTCTGAAATCATTTCACAAACTGTTTTGAGTTTTGAAAGAGCCAGTGAGCTTATGTGTAAAGTGCTTCCTATCTAAACATAAGTCATGGGTCTGTTATTCATTAAAATGGCAAAGAACCTTGCAGAAAGCCCAGCATTCCACAGAACCAAACAGTTATCATGCAGAACTTAGGATCAGTATGTGCTGCTACCTATATATACTCAACCCTATATAACTCAGGTGTTCATCAGAAAGTACAGACAGTTCAGCAGGACAAACCACAGGCCCCCAAGACTGCTGTAACTCAGACTCAGCTTGAGACCTCCAAATGCCCATTTTCATTGTATCTCTTGGATCTTCACCATCTCTTGATCCATTCTGGTCTCTCCAATTTTACTTCACAGGGCCATGAATTTTACTCTATACCTAAATTCCTTTTTCTGAATGCACTCCAAAAAGAAAGAAACAATACTTATAATTACTTCTATTTATAATATTTAAATAAAGCTTATCTACAGAATTGGAAATTGGGCAATTGGGGCCAAGTAGGTAAGGAAAATTTTAGTTACCTTTTTTGAAAAGTTTTCAAAATATGCAAATAAATATTAATACTTTAAGAAATTAGAAATTGGGAGAAATAAATGATTTCTTCTTTCCATCTATTAGCTAAACCCTCAATTTTGCTCATCTCAACAATGCACAGCATCTGTAACACTGCATTGAATGAATTCATCTGGTGAAATCCAGCCTCTCTACTGACTATATACTTCTGTTCTTACTCATCTCTATCACCAAAGTTCACTTCATGCCAAAGCCAATTGCAGGTATTAACATGATTAATGAGTGCTTTACTTCTCCACTGAGGAAATGAGCTGGATGAGAAAAAACCTCTAATTTCTCCCGTAAATACAGAGACTTAATAGAGTCTGGAACAAATCTGTGTAATGTTGGAAATATTACTTATTAATCAACCCCTAACATACCCATCAACATTCTAGAGGCCTGAATAAACTGAACTGCAGCTCATCTCCTTGAATATCTCCTAAATGAGCTTAGAATATTCATGCTAATAGGAAAAACCTGCCCATCTTCTGACACCACATGGGCAATTCCAGTATAAATAAGAATTCCCTACTCATCAGTGTTTGCATAGTCAATAGTGCAACTGACAACTGTCTTCCTCTGGGTTTTCACTCACAACCAGATAAGCAGTAGGTGAATGAAGTTGAGAATGGAGAAAGAAGCTATGAGACTCTGGTCTTGTCCTCAATTTCCAGACCCACCTGTCCTGAATCCCAATGCTTCATCTGGAATTATCCCCTGGTCAATCAACAGGAACATGAAGTGTGCTGCATGAGGAATAGGATGTGGACCCTCCCCTCCCAGGGTCAAGAATAAGGACTTAGCTACTCTGAATGAATAAGAAGATATCAATACATTCATTGTATGGAAAAGAACATTAAAGTCATTGAGTTTTATACATTCATGAACCCTTGGTGTTCAGCGATTTTCAATTCTTTCCTTGATTTTAAAATATTGGGTCTCCACCTCCAGAGAAATCACTCAAATTTCTCAGATATGAGTATTCCTGGCTTATGAAACATCTTTCCCAACCAACTGGACTCTCACTCCCTTCCTGCTTTACTCTATATCTGTCCTTTGAAGGTACACTTGCCCTAAATCATCTTGAATCTTCCACACAGAATGTCAGACTATCATTTTCTCAAATCTATGTTCTAGATTTTGTCCACTGGGCTTGGCTATCACCCCAAATACTAAAAAAAAAAAAAATGTAGTTCATTATGGGGTTGATCAATTCCAGGACTTTTTTCATTTTAAGAGCTCAATGGCTCCCATCATGCAAATCTAGTCCTGAAAATCCTCTGTGCCAGAAAATATTAGAAGTACGTGGGTTATAATGTCTCACAATCCCCAGAGATTAGAAGTACAAAATAATGTAGATGAGGAATATGGGAGAAAATCAGTTTTTGCAATATGATATTTTAGTAAAGTGGCAGCTGAAATCTTATTTTAATCGTACTCAGCTGTAACACTCATGCATTTCATAATTTATAAATGTAAAGGGTCATCTATACTGTAAATTCTCCCCTACAACACTTTTAATAAGTGCATACCTTTCAAGAACAAATGACATTGTCAGAAACTGAAGTCAGAATAACGTACCCATTTGTACCTGAGTCCAGAAAAACAATGGTTGTCTTAAATGTTTTTGCATATTTACATATGTGGTTATTTAATCCTCACAGTAACCTGCTGATTATGGCTATTTACCTATTTAACAAATTAAATAAACAGAAGTTCAGAAATCTTTAGTAATGTTAAAAATTACATGGCTAGAAAAATACAGCCAGGGATTTTTGGCCTGTCTCACTAGTTCAGGTTTCTTAAGGCTTACACCTAGGTTTTACCTGCAATGTCAGCTATCATTTTGATAATCAGAGTCTCCACCCCACTGTCAAAATATCCTTTTCATATAATTTGTTTACACAATTTTGCCCCTTTTGTAAGTTCTCCTACCATACAGAAAGCTTCATAGAATTGAATCCACTATCCAAACATCAGCTTCTAACTCACCTGATGTTTATTGTCCAGAATAATCCACATGAACCCATTTCAACAGAATCATACTGAGAATATTTCTTATGTCCTTGAGAATTTACAACATCTGTCTCCAATAGGAGTGACTCCAATTACCTGCTTTGTCCTTGACCACATGGACACAGAACCTGACTAAATGGTAGGTCCAGATCTAAACACAGAGTTCCTTTTCTTAGGTCTCACATGTAATTTATCATTATACATTTATTTGTTTGTTTGTCCTTCCTACTGGTATAATTGAATAAACTATTCTCTTAATGATTTTAGGCAAGTTTCCCTTTGAGGAGCACTAATGAATTTGAATCCAGAGAATCTGTATGTCCACAGAAATCTAACCTAACCTAATGTCAGACAGCCTGGGCCTAAATGCCTGCAGTCAAATCCAACAATGACATTCTGATTAACAAAATAATTTACAAAACAAATAAGGACTGCTTCCAAGTGGTTAAAATTTTCTTCCATATTCTCAACTCAAATGGAACAAAAATACAAGGAAAAGAAGACTTCTTGATCATGCTTTCACCACATTCTAGTGCTCAAAGAATATTTCTTGCTCTAGAAAAAGGACTATTGTCATGGAGGACTCTCTTTATGCAGTTGATAATGTCATTAGTCCTGTAACCCAGAAGACATACCCTGATTAATTCAGATGACAGTGAAGGTATATCTAATAAGAGCATGGCTTCTTTAACACAATCTTTACCTTCAAATTAGAAAAATCATGTAGATGAAGTTAAGTAAATTAATATCCAGTTTGGGAAAGTTAAATACTTACTTTGTCTTGTGTGTGAACAGAGTTAAGCCAAAGCTATAAGATGCTAGATATGTTTTTTATTTAAATTGAGTTCCAAGGTCTTTCTCATTAAAGTGTATAAATGATAATATCTGGATAGCTGCAATGATTTGTCTTCATGGAAGAGCACATGTGATCAGGGAGGAGATCCTTAGATTCACTCAGCATGATTGTGATGCTACAAATCCATCTCAAACTACTCAACAGCACTGGAGGACTGGTCCTGCAGGTCAGGCCTTCAGTGGACACAGAAGCTGACAAGTGGGTGCAGAAGCTGACAAGCAGCTCAACATCACCTAGAGAGCATCCAGTCAATGTTCAGGTTGATTTGATGTGAGTTTTGATTGTGAAGCCCATGTGACAGGGTGACCCAGTGGCCATCAAAGGTGGACAGGCAAAAAGGGCCTCCTGTTCTCAGGCCTCTTCATAGGTATCTCTGTGCACTCATTAATAGAGGGGAGTGGATGTTTGCAAAGCCATGTAGATTCACCCGTGCCTTCACTGACTTCTTCCTCCTGAAACAGTGGGGGAGGGTTCTGTCAGAATGGAACACTAAAAAAACCACTGAATCACTTACCTTCATACAGAAGCTGGGCAGAAGGGGCCACACTGCCAACAGCAAGATACCTGAGACCTAGAGCTGTTGGAAGGCAGCTTTTCCTGAGGAAGAGCAACCCAAGGACACCTCAGGCCACAGCAATCCCTCCCTTCTCCTGACCCAACAGTCACTGCTGGGACAACTGCTTTCTGTCAGAAATGAGCATAACATTTTCCAATGGGGAATCAAGTCCAGTGGTATCCTGCTGTCCCACCCAGCAGAACCTGAGCAGGGGGGAACCCCAGGCTGGTGTGAGTCCATGAAAACAGTGCCATGGATGAGAAAAAGTGAGACAAAGAGAAGAGATGAGAAATAACTGGGGTCAAGGGACCCTCCATCCCCAAAGGGAGGAGAGCCCCACTGCATAAAATACTGTAGCTTTTATTTGGCTTTAGAACAAAGAAAATATGTGTGCGCATGTGCAAAGGAAATAGATATGTGACAGTTTACACTTTACTAAGGTCAGCAAGTTTTAAAGGGTAATGGCTCATTTCTGTTTACATTCCTGAATGTAGCAGACCTTGTAAATCTTCATCTAACATTTACATGATAATCTCTTTGAAGCTTAGGATGTTTCCCCACTCAGCTCCAATTAGATATTATCTCACTGTCTTGAGACTAGAGGCACCTATCTCCTACATTCCAGTTTTTCTCCTACATTCCAAGGTGATATACTTTCTGTCAGTAGTCATGGCTTTAATTGAAACTTCATCATTTCCCCCTTTTTTATTAATTAATTTTTTTTCAGTGAAGACTATAGGAACCATTATATAAGCTGATACAAGGTGACCTCCTGTCACACTTGTCTTCTTCCACAGGCTCTTGTGACTGTCCCTATCTTAGGTTGTTCTCCTCTGAGAATGTTACCCATCATTGGATACTAGTCAAGCTTTTGAGCTCTTACATAGAAGGCAATTTCATTTATATTTTATACTACTTCAGGTTCCTTAAGTGAATATTTTTGTACAGGTAATTAGTATTAAAATCAAGGGGTGGCCACTGGCTCCACCGGGAGGTGGGTAACATGGGAATCCCAGTGGGTTCCATGTAATATTTTGGGTAATCTAAGCACCTCTTAAAATATATGTGTATATATATATATATATATATATATATATATATATATATATATATAAACATTTTTGTGAGCAAATACACATATATGCATATATATTTATATATCATTTTGCAAATGTTTGTATGTATTGTGAGAATTTTTATTTTTACCCATAATTAAAAAAAAAAAATCAAGGGGTTATTAGTCTACTATTTTCTACTACAAATAATGTAAAATTAGTTTTTCATGGCTAAGTTTCTTAAGATAAATGCATTTATCTGATCTAATTTTTCATTTTTTATATGAATATAATGCATTACTCTACCCTTGAAAATACAAACAATTAAAATGAATATAACAGTAATTCCTAGTCCAATTCAAAACGATATTTGAACTGTTTTTTGTTTCCACTAGTGAAACATTGATAGTATTTAAATTTTCAGACAATTCATTCCAAAATTCTGCACCAGGGGTTTCTTTCAATTCATTTTGAGACATGCTCAATTCTTTCTTTTGCAATTCTAAAATATCTAAAGAAATACTATATTTATATCCTATCAAATGATTTTTTACTTCTTCCCCATCATGTTCACTATTATTATAAGACAAAGGGGTAATACAAAATGAACTTTCATTCCAATCACATTAATTAAATTTAAATTTAATTTATAATTACAAATTTGTTTACTCAAATGTATAATAGTTGTTTCAAGATCATTCATACGATTATTCAGTTCCATATCAATGTATGACTTGCTATGCCACATCTTACTTGCATTTTTATGCCGGTCCTTAACATATTGTTGAGTCTGGACTCCTTGATTCAGGGCTGCACCAGCAACAGCTGCAGGGATTATAATGCCAATCAGTCCCAAAATTCCTGCTATTAAAAGTCCAATCAGTCTTTTTGTTCTTCTTAAATAATGGTCAAGGAAATGCCACAGCAACTGGGATTCTGCCAATGTCTGGTCATCCGAACAGGAAACCATAGTCCTTTTCTTCTCCTTGCAATAAAAAGAGTTTGATTTTCCTTGACCTAATATTTTACCTGTAATTAATCCAATGTGAAACCACCATGTCCATAATTTAAGTTTTGGCAGGATCTTCAACTCTAGGCTTGATTCTTCTGGAGGCGATCCTCTGATGTTCTCCTGTTTCTGTAATGATAAAAGCAAAACCTTGGCCCCAAATCTTTACCTCACCCTTTTCCCATTTATTGGTTGTTTCATTTTTCTAATATATCGGTTGTCCGCATTTTTCATTTTCATTCTTTTTGTTCCTCCCATTGTCTTTCTGCTGCTGTGGTATTAGAAATTTGTTGTCTATTAACAAAATTTAAGGTAAGCAATACTTTGGATAGTGTCTTTAGCAGATTCTCCTCCATCTCCCCTTTTTTGTTTTTGCAACATTAATTTTAGTAAATGATTGTTTTTTGTTGTTGTTGTTTGTCCTTGGGCGTTATATGGAATTCCTGTAACATGTTTAATGTTCCAGTCACTGCACAATTTCTTGAAAGATTAACTAAGATAGGCAGACCCATTATCAGGTTTTAGCTGTGCTGGCAGGCCCATTACAGCTAAACAATGTAATAAATGAGAACGTACATGTGAGGCCTTTTCACCAGCTTGAGCAGTTGCCCAAATAAAATTAGAATATGTGTCCACTGTCACATGCACATACTGAATGTGGCCAAAAGAGGGCACATGTGTAACATCCATTTGCCAAATTTCATTAGGATATTCTCCACGGGGGTTTGTTCCTGGTGAGAGAGTGGGGGTATTTATGGGCCCACAAGTAGGACATTGTCTAACAATCCTTTTACTTCCTTTTACTTTTAAGTTGGGATATTTATGACATAAGTCAGAAGCATTAGTATGTGTAAGTTTATGATAATCAGCAACAGTTTCTGTATGAGGAATAAGTTTATCTACCAAATCATTTTGTGAAGCCATAAGGCTGGGAAGTTGAGAATGGGAATGAATATGAGTACTGTAAATTGGATTAGATCGTTCATGAACAGTTTTTTGTAATTGTAGGAAAAGAACCTCTAATTCAGAAGCTGGAGTTATCTGAGTTGTTTCTATATGACAAACAACGAGACAGACATAAGCAGAATCAGACACAATATTTAAAGGTTCAGAAACATCAGTTAGCAATTGAACAACAGCCATTAGTTCTACCTTTTGGGCAGATGAATAAGGTGTTTTCCAAGATTTTGCAGTTGGATAGCCTGCATTTCCATTATTGCTGCCATCACTGTAGTAAGTAAGTGCAGCAGAGAGGGGTTGTTGTTTGACAAACTTAGGAAGAATCCATGAAGTACGTTTTAAAAACTAAAAATTTTGAATTTGGGAAATGATTGTCAATTGTTCCAATAAAATCTGCTAAGGCCACTTGCCAAGAATTACTGAACTGCCAGAGTTGAGAAAGTTCCTGCTTTGTAAGGTCTAGTGTGATTTTTTCAGGATCTCTAGCCATAAGCTGTCTCAGGTGAATATGGTCTTTTGATATTATTGCTGCAATTTTTTCAGGATAAGTATGAAGCTTTTTTGTATCTTTATTGGGTAAAAATATCCATTCTATTATGCCCTCATCTTGCCAAATTATCCCAGTAGAGGAATGGCAAGATGGAAATATTAAAAGAGAAATTGGAAGGTTTATATTTATCCTTGTTAGTAGTCTATTTTGTACTCTTTTTCCCAGCCATTTTAACTCCTCTTTTACTTTTGGGCTTAAACTGCAAGGACTATTTAAGTCAGGGTCTCCTGTTAGAGTATTGAAAAGATTAGTTAAAGCATAATTTGGAATTCCTAAAGTAGGCTGTACCCAATTAATATCACCCAGTAATTTTTGAAAATCATTTAAAGTACATAAATTATCAGTTTGAAACTGGACCTTTTGTGGAGTTATTATATTTTTATTAATAGTATGGCCTAAATATTGTAAAGGAACCTGTTTTTAAATTTTTTCTTCCACTATTTGTAACCCATGTTGAGGAAGAATTTCTTTAGCCAGCTGAAATATTTGTTTCAGCTCAGAAGATTGCTCAGTGGCAAAAAGAATATCATCCATATAACGAATAATCATAGCATTAGGAAATTGTTTTTGTAAAATTTGTAATGGAATGTGAACAAAGGATTGACATAATGTAAGACTGTTCATCATTCCCTGAGGTAAAACTTTCCACTGATATTGTTCAGTAGGAGTGGAATGATTAATAGAAGGAATACTAAATGCAAATTTTTCTCTATCATTTGGGTTGAGAGGAATAGCAAAGAAACAATCTTTTAGATCAATAATAATAATATGCCAATTTTGTGGGATCATAGTTGGGGATGGCAAACCAGGCTGTAAAGATCCCATAGGTTAAATAGCTTTGTTAATTTCATGCAAATCAGTCAACAGGTGCCATTTGCCAGATTTCTTTTTAATTGCAAAAACTGGAGAATTCCATGGACTAGTAGAGGGTTCAATATGCCCTGCCATTAACTGCTCCTATATTAATTTTTTCAGGGCTTCTAATTTTTCTTTTGGAAGGGGCCACTGTTCAACCCAGATAGGTTTGGTTGTTAGCCATTTTAAAGGTAATGCAAAGCCCTTTGTAATAGTAGCCCCTACTCTAAATTTGAATATCCTAGGCCATGGTAGTCTCCAATAAGTCGCATCTCAGTTCGAGAAGGGGTAGCATATTGCATATGAGTAATAAGATGTTTAGCTGTATTAGAAACATGAGGAATATTCAAATAAGCTCCCCATTGGTATAATAAGTCTCTTCCTCATAAATTAAGACCTACATGTGCAACATAAGTTTGCAGTGCAGCCTCTTGTCCTTCCGGACCTTCTACCTTAAATATCTGAGTACTTTGATAAACATCTGTCATTGTGCCAATGCGAGTGAAAACTGTAGGCACCTTTTGTAAAGTCCAAGCTTGTGGCCAATATCACTTAGCAATGATAGAGACATCAGCCCTGGTATCCACTAATCCTAAAAATATCTTTCCATTTATTTTTATGGTAACTTCAGGAATTTCATCCCCAAATGCTGTTTGCCAATAAATTTACGCCCAGTGGAACCAAATCCCCCTGTACCTTTTATAGGCCAAGACTAAGGTTTACGATATGGTAATAAAAGAAGTTGAGCTATACGATCTCTTGGTTCAATTTGATAGGGAGTTAAAGTTTGTACTAATAAACAAATTTATCCATCAAAGTCAGAGTCAATGATCCCAGGTTGCACTAAAACACGTTTGGTCATAAGACTGCTACGGCCAATAATGAAACCTACCTTGTTTTCTGGGATAGGCCCTTTAACTCCTGTCCTTATCTTTTGTATACCCAGTGAAGGAGTAATAAGCTTAGTTTCAGCTGAGGGAAGATTGACAGCTGCACTGCCTTTGATAGCTGCTTTAAGTTCTGTTACAGGCCAGAGTGAGCTGCTCCATTGCCAACTGGGTAGATTTGAGCTAGGCTGGGAAATGTGCTCATATTGTTTGTCTGAGGGCCTTGAGCGAGCCCCCACTTAGAAGTTTCCCGATATTAATGAGACTGCCATTTTTATGATATCTAGAATGGCATTCATTGGCCCAGTGTAACCCTTTTTGGCATATCGGACACACATGAGTCGGTATTGATCTATTATTGTCGCTAGATGGCGCTCTCACACCAGATTTGGCTTGGCAATCTTTTTTCATATGACCTGGTTTCCCACATTTAAACCAATTTAAATTATTAATCATAGGACTATGTCCCTTTATAGCAGCTTCAAGAAGGTTCATGTTATATGTATTTGACCCAATGTCTTGGCATGCCTTTATATAATCCTGTAAAGTACCTCCATTTGCCTTTATCAGATGTAAAGCCTTTAACATTATCAAAAGCCAACTGTTAGCATTATCAAAAGCCTTTAGCATTATCAAAAACCAACTGTTAGCATTATCAAAAGCCAACATCAGAATAAGCATTTCTCTAAGATCAGATTGAGTTACTGTCTTGTTGACTACATCTGCCAGCCTCACTACAAATTCAACATAGGGTTTAGTATTTCTTTGAACAACTTTTGGAAATGATTATACAGCCTGTCCAGGGGTGGAAATTCATCGCCAGGCAGCTTGACAGTACAATTGAACTTGTACAATGGCAACATTATCATATTGAGCTTGGCCTGGAAACCCAACCCATTGACCTATTCATAATATTTGTTCAGCAGTAATAGGCACTGGTGGATTTTGCTGTTGATTTTGTCATGCCACAATATTAGCTTCATCAGCTCACCAAGTTTTAAATTGTAAAAATTCTGCTGAATTAAGAACAGCTCAAGCTAACAAATCCCAGCCCCAGGGTATTAATTTCTCTGCTGGTGCCATTCCTTGCAATGATCCTTGAGTATAAAGAGAATTTACACCATATTGAGTGCGTGCTTGTTCTAATTATTTGATAGTTTTAAAAGGAATAGAAGCATGCTCAAATTGTACACCCCCTTGGGAATTTTCAGCATCTACTGGAATTTGAGATACTGTTACTGGAAAAGCAGGAAAAAGTTACATAGCCTCAGAATCTCCTTCTCTACTTCCCTGTGCTAAGCTTTTCATAATTGAAGGGGATGGTGCTGGCACAAAAACAGAAACTTTTGGAGGGTCATCAAATGTTGTAAAAAATGGATTAGTAGATACTTTACAAGGCACAAACGTGGGTTCAAAAGACAATAAATCATCTTTTGGAGCAGACGGCCTCACTGTAAAAGTTCCATAAACTCCCTTTTTCTTTTCCTCCTTTTTATTACACATGAGTTTATCTGTTTTGCCTGTTCATTATTTTTTTCATATATATTTTCATTAAAATCATCATTAGCTTGTTTTGCTATCAGTCCAGCAATAGCAGTATCCTTTTTAATATCTTCATTTTCATCTGATTGTAATGGTTCAAGAGCAACAGAAATAAGACTACACAAAGACCATACAAGGAGGGGAATTATTTCTCCCTCTTGATAGGCCCTTTTTAAAAGTTTCATGACTAACTTCCATTGTTTCAGGTTTAAAATATCCTGCTCTTGTGGCTGAAACCAATAACAATGTTTCTGTACAAGAGAAAAAAGTTCCTCAAAAGCCGAGGGTTTAATAGTTACACCTGTGCTTTTTAATAATTTTTTTAATACTCTAGAGTACTCTTCAAAGTTTGACTGCTGATTACCCATAACCCTGATGAATCCAAGGATGTCATCTTACCTTTTCTTTTTTCTTTTTCTTTAAAACCACTCTCAGGAGCTCCTTGGTCTGCTGCACACTGACTGAAAGAAAAATTTCATTTTCAGGGAACCCCGTTGGGCACCAGAAGTTGACATTCAGGAACTGGGTCCATGAAAATGGTGCCATGGATGAGAAAAAATGAGACAAAGAGAAGAGATGAGAAATAACTGGGGTCAGGAACCCTCTGTTCCCAAAGGGAGGAAAGCCCCACTGCATAAAACACCGTGGCTTATTTTTGCCTTTAGAACAAAGAAAATACGTGTGCGCATGTGCAAAGGCAAAAGATATGTGACAGTTTACACTTTACTAAGGTCAGCAAGTTTTAAAGGTTAATGACTCAGTTCTCTTTACATTCTTGAATGTAGAAGACCTTGTAAATCTTTATCTAACATATACATGATAATTTCTTTGAAGCTCAGGGTGTTTCCCCACCCAGCTCCTATCAGATCTTATCTCAGTGTCCTGAGACTAGAGGCACCTGTCTCCTACATTTCAGCTTGTCTCCTACATTCCAAGGGGACCTACTTCCTGTCAGTAGTCATGGCCTTTAATTGAAGCTCCATCATACCCTCAGCCAGTGGAAACCCAAAGATGCAGCAAAAATCATCCTCTGCCATATCAGATTGCACCAGAGTTAGTACATGTATCTACATGATGTCAGCTCTCAGGAGCCTCCCAGCTGTGTTGGTGAAACTTCACAGATACCAATTACTTCCTTCATGTTCTTGACTAGCTTTGGCATCTGGCACTTCTGTCTTTGAGGGGAAAGCACAGCCATACTTGTGATTCATTTAACAAATCACACCTGTGAATGACTGTGCCATGTCACCAAGGGACTGGGCTGTTGAGAGCTAGGGTTTGTGCTCTGCCCTTCAGCTGTCTTAAAGAGGTCACCATGGGTGTCTGGGTGACAACTGGAGCCCAGGGAAATTGATGGATAACTGAGAAATGTCCATAACTGAAAACTCAGAGTCACCCCATAATTAATCTGGACCTCCCCATTCTAAATGAATCTAAGAGATGATATTCAAAATCCTTAACAAAGTGGAGGCTAGAAGCTTGGGCAAGTCCCTGAAGGTACAGAGCTGTGCCAGGGGTTACTCCTTTAGGTCCAGCTCAGGAAAGCCCAGAGAGGACCCTCAGGTGAGCTCAGGGCAGGGACTTTACCACCTGGATTGGAGGGGCTGCAGTGTTCAATTGGCAATGCTGTGCCCTGTGTGCCTGAGGGTCATCAGTCTTAGTGACCACCTTGTTCCCCCACCCCTGACATGTCATATATTTCAACTTTCTCCTGCAAACAGATTCCTACACTCTGGGTGTAATGGCAGTGCAAGAATTAGTATAAAGTCCACCACCATCTCAGGGGCTGTAAGCTCTAAGGGCCTGGGGATTGGTGTCTCTTTTAGGTTCTGTCAGCAACAACACAATTGAGTCTGTAAACTGGTGAAGTCCCCAGCTGGTGGACCTGAGAACCACTGTGTCACCTTGGCTGGTTGGGGAAAGTCTGAGTTTTCCTTCCATGGCAAGGAATAAGGACACAGATTCAGACATCAGAGCTCACTGTGAATCATCAGGGTCCAGTCAGAGGAGAGTGGCCTCCAAGGACTTGACAGAGAGGCTGGCAGCCTTCTGGAGAACTTCTGGGCTGAAACAAATTGTGCAAGGAATTTCAGGGATGCTAGAAATCACAGTTCACAGGGAGGAATAAAGCTTATATGCACTTCCTTTCACTTTAATTCAATGTCAAAACACTGTTTTTACCTAGTGCTCTGAATGCAGTGCCTTCTTCCATTTTGAAAACTAACAGATAATGGTTTCATTGATGGCTATGCACTTCCTTTCACTTACAATCAATGTCAAAAAAACTGGTTTTGCCTAATGCTTTTTGAATGCAGTATCATCTTTTCCATTTTGAAAACTAAGCCAGAGACTGGTTTTATTGATTGCTACACACTTGCTTTCACTTACAATCAATGTCAAAACACCGGATTTTTCTAACACTCTGTGAATACAGCTTTTTCTCTGATTTGTAAACTATGGCAGATCATGGCTAAATTGACTGCTACATACCTTTTTTCTTTTACATTAAATATCAGAACACTGGTTTTACCTGATGTTCTGTGATGCAGTATCTGCTTCCATTTTCAAAACTAAGCCAGATACTGGTTCCTTACCTGCTCTGCACTTGTTTTCAGTTACCAATCATGTCAAAACACTGCTTTTACCTGACACTCTGTGAAAACAGTATCTGCTTCCATTTTGAAAACTGAGCCAGATACTCGTTTCATTGAGTGTTATGCACTTGTTTTCACTTATAATCAATGTCAAATACTGGTTTTACCTAACGTTCTGTGAAAGCAATATTTCTTCCATTACAAAAATTAAGCCAGAATGGTTTCATTGACTTTTATGTGATTTCTTTCACTTACTATCAATGTCTGAAGACTGATTTTACCTAGTTCTCTGTGAATGCAATATCTTTTTCAGTACTGAAAACTAAGGCTGATACTGGTTTCATTGATGCTACGCACTTCCTTTTACTTTAATTCAATGTCAAAACAGTGGTTTTACCTAAAGCTCTGTGAATGCAGTATCTTCTTCCTTTTTTGAAACTAAGGCAGATTGGTTTCATTGACTGCTGTGCACTTGCTTTTACTTACAGTATATATCAAAACACTGGTTTTACCTGATTATCTGTGATGGCAGTATCTGCTCCTTTTTTGAAACCTAAGCCAGATAACCATTTTCACAGACTGCTAGGCAATTGTTTTCACTTACAATCAAAGTCAAAACACTGGTTTTACATGACACTCTGTGATTGCAGCATCTTCTTTTGTTTTGAAACCTAAGCCAGATACTCATTTCATTGACAGCTAGGCACAAGTTTTCACTTATAATCAATGTCAAAACACTGGTTTTACCTGATGTTCTGTAAATGCAGCTTGTTCTTCTGTTTTGAAAACTAAGGGATATCATGGTTACCTTGATTGCTATGTACTTCCTTTCACTTACATTCAATGTCAAAACACTGGTTTTACACAACACCCTGTGAAGGCAGTATCTTCCTGCAAAAACTAAGCCAGATCCTCATTATTTGACTGCTATGCACTGGCTTTCACTTGCAAGCAATGTCTAAGAACTGGTTTTACCTAGTGCACTGTGAATGCAATACCTTCTTCAGTATTGAGAACTAAGCCAGAGACTGGTTTCATTGATTGCTATTCACATCCTTTCACTTGCAATTAATATCAAAACACTGGCTTTACCAAATGAACTGTGAGGGTACTATGTTCTTCCGTTTTGAAATCTAAGCCAGATGTTGGGTTCATTGACTGTTATGCACTTGTTTTTACAGAACACTTTGTGAATGCAGTATCTTCTTCCATGTTGGAAACTAAGCCAGGCACTGGTTTCATTGAATGCTATACACATACTTTCACTTACAATCAATATCAAAACAGTGGCATTACCAAATGCACTGTGAATGCAGCATCTTCTTTCCTTTGTAAACTAAGCCTGACTCTGATTTCATTGACTGTTATGCACTTGTTCTCACTTACATTCAATGTCAAAACTCTCATTTTACCTAGTGCTCCATGAATTCAGTTTCTTATTCAATTTTGTAAACTAATTAAGATACTGGATTTATTGAATGCTATGGACTTCCTTTCCCTTACAATCAATGTCAAAACACTGGTTTTACCTAATGCTCTGTGAATGCAGTATCTGCTTCCATTTTTAAAAACAAAGCCAGATACTGGTTCCTTGACTATTATGCTCTTGTTTTGACTTAGAGTCAAGTCCAAACACTGATTTTACATAACAATCTGTGAATGCAGATTGCCCTTCCATTTTGAAAACCATGCCAGATCTTGGTTATTTTGATGCTATGCACTTTGTTTCACTTATGATCAATGTCAAAACACTGGTTTTACCTAATGCTCTGAATGCAGCATCTTCTCTGTTTTGAAAAGTAAGCCGAACTCTAGTGTCATTGACTAGTATGCACATGTTCTCCATCATATTCAATGTCAAAACACTGGTTTTACCTAGCGCTCTGTGAATGCAGTTTTTCTCCAGTTTTGAAAACTAATCAGATACTGGTTTCATTGACTACTATGCACTTGCTTTCACTTACATTCAATGTCAAAACATTGGTTGAATGTAATGCTCTGTGAGGGCAGCTTGTCCTTCTCATTTGAAACTAAGACACATCTAGGTTTTATTGAGTGCTTTATACTTGTTATCATTTACAATTAATGTCAAAACATTGATTTTACCTAAAGCTCTGTGAATGCAGTATCTGCTTCTGTTTTTTAAACTAAGCCAGACACTGCTTTCATTGACTGCTATGCACTTCTTTTCACTTTCAATCAATGTCAAAACACTGGTTTTACCTGACACTCTATGTTTGCAGTATCTTCTTCCATTTTTTTTCAAGAGAGAGAAAAAAGAGAAGAGAATAGAAGAGAAGAGAAGAGAGAGAGTAGAGAGAGACAAAAAGACAGAGAGAACCACAGTTATGAAATCGGGCGCAGCCCTGATGGTCATTTTTAAAAATAAGCCTGATACTTGTTTCATTGATTGCTATGCACTTGATTTCACTTACAGTCAATGTCAAAACACTGGATTTAGGGAAGCGGCTGTGGCTCAATCAGTAGGGCTCCCGTTTACCATATGGGAGGCCCTGGGTTCGGTTCCCGGGGCCTCCTGGTGAAGGCAAGCCCGCCCGCAAGGCGTGGTTAGCTGACCCAGCGAGCACAAGCAGCAAGGGGGAGATAAATGAATAAATAAATAAAATCTTTAAAAAAAAACAAAACACTGGATTTACCTAATGCTCTGTGAATGCAGCTTGTCTTCTGTTTTGAAAACTAAGACAGATTCTAGTTACATTGACTGCTATGAACTTTTTTTCACTTTCAATCAAAGTGAAAAAACTGGTTTTACCCAAAGCTGGCATACAGTGTCTTCTTCTGTTTTGAAAACTGAGACAGATCCTGGTAACCTTGACTGCTATGCACTTGTTTACACTTACAATCAATGTCAAAGCACTGGATTTACCTAACACTATGTGAATGCAGTATCTTCTTCCATATTGAAAATTATGCCAGGTACTGGATTCATTGACTGCTATGCACTTGCTTTCACTTACAATAACTGTCAAAACCCTGGTTTTACCCAGCGATCTGTGAATGCAGTACCTTTTGAAAACTAAGCCAGATACTGGTTTCATTTATACCTATGCACGTGTTATCAGTTACAATCAATGTCAAAAACCTGGTTTTACCAGATACTCTGTGAATGCAGTATATTCTTTTGTTTTGAAAACTAAGCCAGACACGGCTTTCATTGACTGCTGTGCACTTTCTTTTAATTACAATCAATGTCAAAAACCTGGTCTTACCTAATGAACTGTGAATTCAGCATCTTTTTCCATTTTGAATACTAAGCCAGAGACTTGTTTCATTGTCTGCTATGAACTTGTTTTCCCTTATATTCAGGTCAAAACACTGATATAACCTTATGCACTATGAATGCAGTATCTTATTCCATTTTGAAAACTAAGGCAGATCCTGGTTACATTGACTGCCATGTACTTTTTTTCGTTTACATCAGTGTCAAAAACTGGCTCTACCTAACTCTCTGTGAATGGAGCAACTTCTTCCGTTTTGAAAACAAAACAAGATATTGATTTCATTGACTACTATGCAATTCCTTTCATTTACATTCAATGTCAAAACACTGGTTTTTCTTAACACTCTGTGGATGCCGTATCTTCTTCCATTTTGAAAAGTAAACCAGATAATGGTTTCATTGATGGGTACACACTTTTTTTTCATGAACAATCTATATTAAAGCACTGGTATTACCTGATATTCTGTGAATGCAGTATCTTCCGCTCTTTTGAAAACTAAGCCAGAGACTGGTTTCATTGACTGCTATGCACTTGCTTTCACTTACAATCAATGTCAAAACACTGGTTTTACTTGATGCTCTGTAAATACATTATCTTCCACCTTTTTGAAAATTAAGCCAGATACTGGATTCATTGCTTTTGGCCCTAGTTTTCACTTGCAATCAATGTCAAAACAGTGGTTTTACCTGGAGCTCTGTCATGCAATATCTGCTTCCATCTGGAAAAATGAGCCAGATACTGGTTTTCTTAAGTGCTATACACTTGTTTTCACTTACAATCAATGCCAAATCCCTGGTTTAACCTAACACTCTTTGAATGCAACTTGTACTTCCTTTTCAAAACTAAGCCAGATTCTCATTACATTGACTGCTAAGCAAATTTTTTTTTCACTAGCAATGCCAAAACACTGGTTTTTACCAAATGCTATGTGAATGTAGCTTGTTCTTCTTTTTCTAAAACTTTGCCTGATCCTGGTTACATTGCCTGCTATGCACTTGCTTTCATTTATAATAAATGTCAAAACACTGATTTCACCTAATGCTCTCTGAATGCACTCTCTTCTTCAATTTTGAAACGAAGTCAAATATTTGTTTCATTGATGTCTATGTTCTTTGCCTACACTTACAATCAATGTCAAAACACTGCTTTTACATAACACTTTGTGAATGCAGTGTCTTCTGTTTGAAAACTAAGCCAGATACTTGTTTCATTGACTGCTATGCACTTGTTTAACTTAAAATTAAAGTGAAAACCATGGTTTTACATAGTGTTCTGTGAATGCAGTATCGTCTTCAGTTTTGAAAACTAAGGCAGATACCAGTTTCATTGACTGCTATATACTTCCTTTCACTTATAATCAATGTCAAAAACACTGGTTTTACCTAAGGCTGTGAATGCAGTATCTTCTTCCCTTTTGAAATCTAAGCCAGAACTTGTTTTGTTGACTGCTATGCACTTGTTTTCACTAACAATCAATGTGAAATCATAGGTTTTTCCTAGTGCTCTGTGTATGCAGTATCTTCTTCTGTTTTGGAAACTAAGCCAGATACTTTTTTCATTGACTTATATTCACTTCCTTTCTCATACATTCAATGTGAAAACACTGGTTTTACCTAACACTCTGTGAATGCAGTATCTTCTTCCGTTATGAAAACTAATTCAGATAACCCTTTCATTGACTGGTATGCACTATCTTTCACTTACAATCAATATCAAAACACTGGTTTTACCTGAAAATGTGTGAATGCAGTATCTTCTCCTGTTTTGAAAACTAAGCCAGATACTGGCTTCATTGACTGTTATGCACTTGTATTAATTTACAATCCATTTCAAAACACTAGATTTACCTAATGCTCTGTGAATTCAGCTTGTCTTCTGTTTTGAAAACAAAGACAGATTCTGGTTACATTGACTGCTATACACTTCTTTTCACCTTCAATCGAGGACAAAACACTGGATTTACCTAAATCTGCGATGCAGTGTTTTCCTCTGTTTTGAAAACTAAGCCAGATTCTGGTTAACTTGACTGCTATGCACTTGTTTTCAATTACAATCAATGTCAAACACTGGTTTTACTTAATGCTGGGAATGCAGTGTCTTCTGTTTTGAAAACTAAGCCAGACACTGGATTCATTGAGTGCTATTACTTGCTTTCACTTTCAATCAATATGAAAACACTGATTTTACTTAGTGCTCTGGGAATGCAGATTCTTCTTCCTTTTGTAATATAAGACATATACTAGTTTTGTTGACTGCTATGCACTTGTTTACCCTTACAATCAAAGTCAAAACACTGGTTTTACTCAGAGCTGTGTGAATGCAGTATCTGCTCCCATTTTGAAAACTAAGAGATACTGGTTTCATTGACTGCTATGTACTTGCTCTCATGTACATTCAATGTCAAAACACTTGTTTCATGTAATGCTCTGTCAGTGCATCTTGTTCTTCTCATTTGAAGAATGAGAAGCCACAACTGGGTTTCATTGACTGCTTTGCACTTGTTTTCATCTTCTTTGGTTTTGAAAATTAAGTCAGATACATATTTCATTGACTGCTATGCATTTCCTTTAACTTACATTAAATGTCAAAACACTGGTTTTACAATGCTTTCATCCCCTATTGCACTGAAGAAAGCAAGTCATCAAGCCAATTTTCAGAATGCATCATTGCAGGTCCAACTCAATGCAGTCTCCATGCAGAGGGATGAAACTGCACATCAGCTTTCCATCTCACAAGAACAAGTAAAGCAGTATGCTCTATCACTAGCCAACCTGCAGATGGTACTAGAGCATTTCCAACAAGAGGAATAAGCTATGTATTCTGCTGAATTAGAAAAGCAAACTCAGCTCATAGGTGAATGGAAGACAAAGGCAGAAAATCTGGAAGGAAAACATGCATCATTACAGGAACATTTGGATAACATAGGGTAACTATGTTTTAATATGTCCTATGCAAATGATTTTAAAGATGATTTTGACATTTAATATACTTATTGACATGGATTTTTGTACTGAATGTGCTTCTGAATTTCTCATTTAAAATAATTTTTATTACTTTGTGTTGCAGGTGAATACTAATTTTTCTTCAGCTTTGCAATAGAAATAAGTGAATTAAGGGAAGCATTTTTGTGGATGGAGGGTGATCAGTAATTTTTCTAGCAGGAAGTGGAATTGAAAGGAAATAGTGGGATACATTGATGTATAAATAAATTTACTTTTGTAAAATGATACTTTAAAACAAAATACTTTTATACCTATGAAAGAGTGTGCTAATGATAAGTTTACAATGAGGTACATTTTCATGAAAAGAACCCACCCTTCTGATTATCAGCTAGATCAGAAATGAAATGTTATCCTAGTCCTCAAGTATTGCATGTACTCTTTTCTAATTATGCCTTCTTTATTCATCTCCCAGTAAGGATTACCACTATTCTGACTTCCAAGAACATAGATTAGTTTTGTTTATATTTGAACTTCATATAAATGGAATTATACTGTATATATTCCATTTTTAACTAATTTTGTTGAAATAATAATCCATATCCCATAAATTCACTCCTATAAAATGTACACTTCAGTGGCTTTTAGTATATTCATAGAGTTATGCAATTTTCACCATAGTCAATTTGAGAAGTTTTCATTAATCCCTCAAATAAATCCTGCCAATGTTAGCCATTTCCCATAGCCCAACAATTCCTGTATACTGTTCGTGGCTCAGAAGAACTCTTAATCTACTTTCTTATATCTTCCTATTTTAGACATTTCATATAAATGGACATTGTATTGTTTGTGGTTCCTCCATCACTTAGCATTGTTTCTTCAAGTTTCATCCATGTTTTAGCATGGTATCAGTGCTTTCTTTCTTATTATTACAATTGAATGGCTATACCAGGTTTTATTTATCTATTTTTCAGTTGCTGAGTTTTTGAGCTGTTTTGTTTTTTGGCTAGGTACACTCATGCTTAAGCTTTTGTGTAGATACATGTTTTCATTTCTTTTGGGCATATACCTAGGAATGGAATTGCTGGGTCATATAGTAACTCTATATTTCATATTTTGATAAATTGTTCTACTCTTTTTCAAAATGGCTGAACTGCTTTACATTCCTGTCAGCAGTGTACAAGGGTTCCACTTTTTCCACATCTTTTTCAACACTTGTTATTGCCTGTCTGTTTGATTATAGCCACCTTTGTATGTGTGAAGTAGAAGCTAGTGGGTGTTGTATGTGTGTGTTGTGCAGTTCCATGAATTAAAAAAAAACTTCTTCAGGTACCATATGTACACCTAAAATTTCCCCTTTTAACCACATTCAAATATATAATTCAGAGATTTTAATTACATTCACAATATTGTGTGCCATAATAACCAACCATTGCTAAAACTTTTCCATCACCCCAAAGAGAAACTGTGTACATTTTAAGCCTTAACTCCCTATTCCCTACCTCCACCATATCCCCCAGTAACCCACATTCTAGATTCTGAGTTTATTCATTTTAAGAGTTTCATATGAATTAGATCATTCAAAACATGTACTTTCGTATCTAGCTTATTTCACTCAAAATGATGTCTTTAAAGTTCATCTGTGTTGTTGTATGTATCAGAACTTCATTCCTGTTTATGGCTAAATAATATTATATTGTAAATATTTGCTTTTCCATTTTGCTTTTCCATTCTTTGGTTTATTGAAACTTCGGTTGCTTACATATTTGGCAATTTTGAATAATGCCACTATGAACATCTGTGTGCAAATATCTGTTCTAATCCCTGCCTTCAATTATTTTGGTTATGTACTGAGATGTGGGATTACCAGGTGTGACAAGTTGAAGTTATTTTATGAATCCCTAAAAGAAAAAGATTATGTTCTAAAGCTAGTCTATTCCTATGGGTATGGTACCCTTTGCATTAAACTCATTTGAGGGGCCTTTGATTAGCTTACTTGATAAGATTGTTTTAGGGCTTTTGATTCTACTACATCAGTGAGGTGTGAGTCAGGCTGAATTTCTGCCCTCTTACTGGGTCTTATATAGATGGAGAACAGAGAGAGAGACACACAGGCAAAGGGGGTTCTGCCATATTTGGTTCAGCCTTGTGTAAGAGAGGAAGCTGCCATATTTGATCCTGCATGTTGAGATAAAGGACCCCAGGTGTACCCACAGCTGAGTTCAAGGAGAAAGTGGAACAGCTGAGCCTGAGAGAGGAAGCCCAGTAAGAGACATGCCCTATGTCTGGTTGTCCACAGCTGAACTTCAGGAAGTGATGGTAGATTCTGGAGGGGAAGGCAGAGACTTTGGCAGAGATTGGTGGCCATCTTGCTTCATCACATGGCAAATGACTTTGGTGAGAAATCACATCTTATGGTGCCTTGAATTGGACTTTTCATGGCCTTGGAACTGTAAGCTCTTACCCTAAATGTCTCCTTTATAAAAGCCAGTCATTTCTGGTTCTTTGTGTTGGAAGCCCTTTGATACACTAAAACACCTGGTCATATGATAATTCTATATTTAACTTTCTGAGGAACTGCCAAACTGTCTTCCAAAGAGCTGCACCATTTGGAATTTCAACCAGTAGTGAATGAATGTTCCTATTTCCTATTTTACCACAGTCTCTCCAACACTAGTAATTATCTGTGATTTTTTAAAAATAGTAGTTATTTATTCCAGTGGGGGTGAATCTGTAGCCTTTGGTTTTGGTCTCTGTTTTCCATAATGACTAATGATGTTGAGTAACTTTTCATGTACTTTTTTGGCAATTTGTGTATCTTCTTTGGAGCTATACCTATTTAAATTTTTTGCTCATTTTTAAATTGGGTTGTTAGTCCTTTTGTTTTTGAGTTGAAGGATTTCTTTATATACTTTGGATATTAAAGTTTTATTGTATATATGGTTTCCAAATATTTTCTCCCATTGTGTAGGTTGTCATTTTAATTTCATGATAAAGTCCTTTTAGGCACAAACATTTTAAATTTTGATGAGATCCCTTTTATCTGTTTTTTTTTTCTTTTGTTGCTTGCACTTCTGTTGTAAAATCAAAGAAACCAGCTAACACAATATGCCTCCCTATTATTTTTATTCTAGGAGTTTGTCTTCTGGCTCCTATGTTTAGGTCTCTGATGCATTTTGAGTTAAAATTTTTATATGTCATGAGGTAGGGTTACACCTTTATTCCTTTGCAGATGGAGGTACAGGTTTCCCAGAACCATTTGTTGAAGAGACTGTTCTTTCCCAATTGAGTAATCTTTGCCCCCATGTCAAAAATCAGTTGGCCATAAATGTGATGGTTGATTTATGAACTCCATTTGATTCCACTCGTCTATATGTCTGTTCTTATCTCCTATGCTGTTTTGATTACTTTGGCTTTGTTATTGGGAAGTGTCAGTACTCCAACTTCGTTCTTATTTTTCAAGATGGCTTTGGATATTCAGAGTCCTTACTTTTCCATATAAAATTAATGATTTATATTTCCAATTCTGAAAGGAAAATTGTTAGAATTTTGAGTGGGATTGTGTTTAACTTGAAAATATCTTTTGGTATAATTGGCATCTTAACAATATTTTGTCTTCCAATTCATGAACAGAGGATATCCTTCCATTTATTTAGGACTTCTTTCATTTATTTTGGCATGTTCTGTAATTTTATTTATACAAGACCTTTACATCTTTGATTAGACTTATTCCCACATATTTGATACTTTTACTTATGAATTTTTCATCATTTAAGCTTCTGATTTTCATTGCTAATGTATATAAACAGTACTGATTTTTGTGTGATGACCTGGTATTCCGTTACTTTGCTGAATTCATTCATTAGTCCTAAGAGGTTTTTTGGTAATTTTTGAGGATTTTCTGTGTATAGGATCCTGTCATCTACAAATAAGGATAGTTTTGCTTCTTTCTTTCCAATCTGAATGCCTTTTATTTCTTTTTCTAGCCTAATTTCTCTAGCTAGAATGTCTATCATAATGTTGAGTAACAGTGCTGATAGTGGGTATCCTTATCATATTTCTGATCTTAGAGGGAAAGCTTTCAGTCTTTCACCAGTGAGTTTGATATTAGCTTTGGGTTTTTCATATATGTCCTTTATCAGGTTGAGGAAATTTCTTTCTATTCCTATTTTTCTAATTTTTTAAAATCAAGAATGGGTGCTGGATTTTGTCATTATCAGTAGTGACTTTATTTTTTTTTTTAGATTTATCTTTATTTATTTATTTCTCCCCATTGTGTTTTGCTCCCACTGTCTGCTCTCTGTGTCCCTTCACCATGCACTCTCTGTGTCAGTTTTTCTTCTCTTCTCATCTTCTCTTTAGGAGGTACCAGGAACTGATCCCAGGACTTTTGATGTGGGAGAGAGACACTCAATTGCTTGAGCCATCTCAGCTCCCTGGTTCACTGCATCTCCCATTGTCCCTCCTCTGTGACTCCTTTTTTGCAGTATCTTGATGCACTAGCTCTCTGTGCAGTCCAGCTCTCCCCATGGGCCACCTTGCTTTCACCAGGAGGCCCCAGGAATCAAACCCAGGACCTCCCATATGGTAGATGGGAGCTCAATCACTTGAGCCACATCTGCTTCCCTCAGTAGTGACTTTAAATATAAATGGATTAAATTCCTTGGTCAGTAGGAAGAGAATGACAGAATTCATAGAAGAGCATGAGCTAGATAATTGCTGTCTACAAGAGACTCACCTTAAATTCAAAGACAAAGTGTTTGAAAGTGAAAACATGGGGAAAATAAACCATCCAAATAGTAAACAAAAGAGAGTTGGGGTAAATACACAAATATATAAAATAGACTGATAAAAACAGTTATGAAGGGAAGCGGCTGTGGCTCAATCAGTAGGGCTCCCGTTTACCATATGGGAGGCCCCGGGTTCGGTTCCCGGGGCCTCCTGGTGAAGGCAAGCCCGCCCACACGGCGTGGTTAGCTGACCCAGCGAGCACAAGCAGCAAGGGGGGGATAAATGAATAAATAAATAAAATCTTTAAAAAAAAAACCAAAAAAAAACAGTTATGAAGGATGTAGATGGTTATTATATACTGATAAAGGAGTCAGTTAAACAAGAAGATGTAAAAATTATAGATGTATATGCACCTTATAGCACAACCTCAAAATATATGAAGCAAATACTGACACATTTGAAGGGAAAAGGAGATTATTCTCAATTAATAGTGGAGGAATTCCATACACCACTTCAGATAATGAATAGAATATCTAGACAGGAGATTAATAAGAAAATACAAGGTTTGAATGATACTCTAACTAACTAGACTTAACATATGGTTAAGCTCTAGGTTCAGGTAATTATAAACAAGGTAGGCTGACTTACTTGAATGGATGATGAGAAATTTGAAATTCATGTTTGAGGCAGGACATTTCCTTTTTCAGCAGGGGTTCCAGGGCATTGCAGGAAATCTAGCAGTTCTGCTGTTGTCCATTAAATGTCATTAATAACTTCAGTTATTACTCTGAAACTTGTCAAACATTCTGAGTGTTAATCCCCCAGTGAGAACCCCTGCTTTAGGGACACTGACCTTGCATGAAAAAGCCCACATTGCAGGTGATTTAATCATAGATCATCCAGTATGTCAAAATGAGCCTTGTGTATTTCTATAGACTCACCAAAGTAAAATTGTGCAATGTGGCACATTTACTTCTTTTAAAAAGATTTATCTTGTTTTATTTATTTATTTCCCCCCTTGTTGTTTAGCACTTGCTGTCTGCTATCTGTGTCTGTTTGTTGTGTGGGCATTGTCTTTTTAGGTGGAACCAGGAACTGAACCCGGGACCTCTGTGTGAGGGAGGTGCCTAATGGCTTGAGCCACTTCTGCTCCTGCTCATTGTGTCTCTCATTGTGTATCCTCATTGTGTCTCTTCATTGCCAGATTTTGTTGCCTTATCTCATTGCACCATCTGGCCATCCAGCCTGTCATGTCAGCTTGCTGTTTTTCCTATCTTTATAAGGCACCAGAAACTGAACCCGGGACCTCCCATGTCGTAGGTGGGCACCCACCTATTCAAGCCACATCCACTTCCCCAGCACATTTACTTTTCACTTGTATTATTTTTTAAATTTCAATTTTATCTAGACTCAACTTTCTTTCAATGGAGCTTTCTTGTTGCTAATTTAGAATTATGGTTTGAATGCAGGATGGTTTTAAAAGATTGTGCATTCACATCAGAATAGCTATTGGTGGTGGTAATGCTTACTGCTAGTGATAAATTTTTAAAAAAAAATTTGAATGGTGAAAACACATTTCTCTCCTCTAAATGGCTATTTTTTAGAAACTAATATATTCTTGAGCTGCTAGATAATTTTCATGGTGACAATAATAACCTTTTCCATTTTAAAGCATTTTATTCAAAATTGAGTAGATATAAAAATACTGCAAAAATATGTATGAAGTATGAAGAATAATGATATCATAAACACCTGGATTAAAAAAAAACAAGACGTCACAATTTCATTTGAAGTTCCTGGTGGGCCTCTTTTTTAGCCTTTAAACCTCTTAGAAGTAAACACTTGCTTTAAGAATAGTTTTAATACAAACATTTGTATCCCTTAACAATTATTCAGTGTTACAAGTAAGTGAACTTCATATAAATGGAATCATACTGCATATATTCCTTTGTGACTTGATCTTTGTTTTAGTTTCCTAGTCTGCTGAAAGTAGATACCATGAAATGGGTTAGATTAACAATGGGAATTTATTAGCTTACAGTTTTGAGGCTCAGAAAAATGTCCAAATTAAGATATCGTCATGGCAATTCTTTCTTCCTGAAGACTGGCTGCTGGTGATCCTTGACTCCTCTGCCACATGGCAATGTACGTGGCAGCATCTGATGCCCTCTCCATTCTCTTCTGGGTTTTCTTGCTTTTATCTTCTTGCTTCTGTGGCTTTCTCTTTTTTTTTTTTTCTGTCAGAATTTCATTCTCTTCCAAAGGAATCTAGTATGAGGATTAAGACCCACCCTGGACCATGCCTTAACTGAAGTCACCTCATCAAAAGCTCCTACTTACAATGGGTTTATACCTATAGCTTTAAGAACATGATTTTCTGGGGTACATTTAGTTCCAAACCAGGAGAATCTTGTAGTTCAGTGTTATATTCCTGAGATCATCAGTATTTTGTTTGTAGCTGAGTTGCATTTTTTAGAAATTTCAATTTTATGTATATAAGTACAATTTATTCTTCATTCACCCATTGGTAAATATTTCCAAGGTTTCCAGTTTTTTTTATTTTAACAGTACTGCTTTGAATATTCTTCCTAGTATCTCCTGGTGTACTCGTATATGAATTTCTATATGCCTTTATCACATGGAAGACCATTTTCATTTTTATCAAAGGATTCTAAATTGTTTTCCAAATTGCTGTATCATTTTATACTCCCACCAGCATTTTGTAAGTATTCTGGCTTTCTCTCAATCCTTTCCAACAACACTGTATGATTTAATGTTTTTTGCCAATCTCTTGTAAGTAAAATAGTATCTCGTTTAATTGGTGGCATTTTTCTGATTACAAATGAGATTGGATAATTTTTATATTTTCTAGCCATTCATAATAGATATTTTCTTATTGAGAAATTTTGTTTATTTTAAAAATTATATTTCCTTTTATTACTGCTTCTTATGAATCCTTAATGTATTGGTTACAATTCATTTGCCTTTTACATGTCACACAGTTATTCTCCCAATTTATGTTGCTCTTACTATTTCTTTATAATCTCTAAAGAAGAGAAAATATTAATTTTAATATAGTCTATATATTAATCTTTTTCTTAATGGCTAGTGATTATATCAGTAAGTGTCCTACCAGGAGAGAGATAACAACCTGATGTGAGGTGATTGAGAAGTGTTTAATGAAAGGAATATATAAATGCTTTTTGGCAGGTTTAAAGGAAATCAGCACAGGAAACCATTACTGCCTCTGGGGCTGAAGGAACAAGGGCACTGGGACCAGAAGAGTGCTGTAGGTAGAAGCTATAGTTTTAGTAGAAGTTTTATACAATTAAAGTTTGTTGGGAACACAGCCATTGCCATCCCACTGACCAGGAGTGGAACATCGGAGTAGTAAATATCCTGACCTGATGCTCTGCTTGCCTTTGATCGTCTTTCACTGGACAAATCCAGCTGGAAGCTAGAGGGGGAGGTGGTGCATTAATTCAGTTCACAATTTCAGCTTCTCAGGGTGCAGGGTGGATCTCAAGCAGAAAAAAGGACATCTAGCAGAAAGCTCGTTCACCATGACTTGTTTCCTACCACTGGCTGTTAGTATTCTTTTGTGTTATCTTCTGAAAGTGTATAGTTTTGTTTTTCCCATTCAGATCTTTAATCTGTCTGAAATTAATCAATTCCTTAAGCCTTTTGTTTATTTTTCTTGTCTTAATGAAAAGAAGTAGTGCTTCAGTTAATGTTGAAGAAGTAGGGCACTGTTATCTTGTTTCCTGTCATCATAAAATACTATGTTTGCCTTAGGTTTATCAGGTTTAAAAAGTTCTTTTCTGTTCCTAATTTGGTAATATTTTTAAAATCATAAATGGATGCTAAATTGTAACATAAGCTTTATCTTCTTCTCAAGATTAAAATATGATTGTCTCTTTTAGAACAAGACATGATTGCCAATGATGATGGAAGAAATGAGCTTAAAAAACAAGGAGAAACTTCCAATGAAGTTTGGACATTTTTGTTAGCTTATGATGACATCCCAGAAGAATTGATAGATGTCTCAGATTTTGAGTATTCTTTCAGAATGAGGTTATTTTTGAGCCAGTAACAACCCTTTGTGAATATACATTCTGTAAGAATTGTCTTGAGTGTTGTTTAGATCATATACCATATTGTCCCCTTTGCAAACAAAGCTTAAAAGCTTTCTTTCCTGCACATGGTTCATCAGTCCCTTCTATTCAAACCTATATGTGATGCTGAAGTTTTTAGGTATACTTCCAGAGACTGGAGCCTCTGGCCTACCTATGGGTCAGGTGTGCATGGAATCTCGATGGATCTGCAACTCCTACCCTACAGCTCAATGGACTCATCCAAGTCACCTGGTGAGACAACGATGGGCAACAGCCATCCCAGGGAATGGAGAGGGCCTGCATCTACAGGCAGGATCATCCCACCCACCATATCCCTGGGATATAAGCCCTCTCTCACTTGGAGGTGGAGTGGACATCACCATCCCAGTCCCCTCAGGATTAGGGGAAGAACTATGGACTAGAGTGGACTTGATGGTATTCCGTTGTTCACATCTGGTGATTCTAGCAATGGAAGAAATTATAATAATGAGGTGGAGCCAGTGGCCACTTGACACTTTTGGGGCAGGGAGGGGATGAGCAGTTGAAATACAGGGGCTTCTTTGGGATTTGGAGGTTGTCCTGAGTACTGTTGTGGCAAGGATGTAGGCCATTTTAAATCAGCACACACCACTCAGAACTGTGTGGGAAAGAGTGTGGTCTACAGTGTGAACTGTGGTCTATGGTTTGTGGCAAGGCCCCAGGATGTGTAAGTCCATTGAGGTGGTGGGCCACACTTGCGGGAGATGTTTGTGTGGGATGTGGTGGGAGGTGTGGGTGGTGGGCAACATGGGAATCCCAGTGGGTTCCGTGTAATATTTTGGGTAATCTAAGCACCTCTTAAAATATATTTATATATATATATAAATAACATTTTTGTAAGCAAATGTACATATATGCATATATATTTATATATCATTTTGCAAATGTTGGTATGTATTATGAAAATTTTGATTTTTACCTACAATAATAAAAAAAAGAGTATATAGCAGACAGGAGGTACTGTGTCACACAGCTGTTGGAAGAATTAATAGTGAAGTATCTGCCTGGTGAGCTGTCTAAGAAAAAAAAATTATATGATGAGGAAACTGCTTAACTCTCACACTTGACCAAGAATGTTCCAATATTTTTTTGCACTATGGCGTATCCCACTGTGACTTGCCCTCTACATGTATTTGAGCCAAGAAACAGACTGATGATTTGAAGAAGTATACAGACTGGGACCAAACAGTTTGGAATGTGTGTCAGTGACACGCAAAACAGTTTTGAAGATCTTGGTTGTATGTTACAAATTAGAAATGTACATTTCTTACCCGTTGGAATGTCTGTGGTTGGCACAGTTGGAGGACAGTGGTTTAGAGATCTAACAAGAGGAATGAAGGGTGGATATTGCACTACAGATATTGAATATCTGGAAGATGTTAAGCTTGAGAATGAGGATAAGATCAAGGATCTCAGAGTACTTCTTGATTTAGTCTATTCTCTAGCCTGCAGCTGGTTCCAGAATTTAAGAGACAAGTTTCTTCAGCACTTTGGATCAATTCCTGAGAGCAAAGAAATCCTTCAGGCAACCCCTAATGGACCTGCATGGTGCTGGTGGCTTCTCACAGTTCTTTCTGTAAACCCCTGATATCAGCTGTCAGTGTTGTCAATGAAGGTTTTGAAAGAATGGTTGACAAAGATACAGCATATACTGACCTATTTTTCTAGAGGCCAATCTAAGTAACTGCATATTAGGATCTTTTCTTTAAAGAGTTACTCTAATCTGACTATGTTGACAAGCAGATTGTCTGCTGCCTTTGCACATCTAGTGCTGGTTTGAGAAATGTAAAGAAACTGTTTTTTCTTCTTCAACCTCCTGAATCATTTCGTTCTTCAAATGAATACCTTCAACTAGGATTTAGACCACTGAGAACTTGCTCAGAAAAACATGCACTGAATGTGTGGTGAACCTCTACATTGTGATGAAGTTGCACTATGTACCATATTCTAAAATGAAATTACAACTCTGTGTATGTGGTGTGTGAGTGAGAGAGAGATAGAGTATGTGTGTGTATGCATGTGTGTGGGTAATATGTGTGAATTTTCTCTAACTTTATAATTTTAAAAGAAAAAAAAAAAGCCATATAAAGCAAAACTTACCAAGGGTCATTTACTGCCCAAGTTTACAAAGGTAGTGATACAAGTTTTTGCCAAGCTGATAAATAAAATGAGAATCCTGGAGATGTTTTTGAAGTATAGAGATCTCTTTATTTTTAAACCACTGCAAATAGGCAAGCAGGTTTGCCATTTGATAATTTCAGTAAAGAAGAATTGGCAGAAGCAACAAGTGATTGGTAATTAAAGTGGTTTTTCTGCAAAATCTGGGAAACCACCCCAAAACTCCATCCTATGTTCAAACCGGTGGATTTGAAAATTTGCATAACAAGGTCACATTTGAAATGTTGTAGTTATTGCTACTACAAGGACAGTGAAAAACTCCTGAAGCCATTTTAATCTACAGCAAAAGGTCAAAAAGTCCTAAGCTCCAGAAAAATGTATAGTTCTTGATTCATTTCTTTAATTTGGAAGCAGCAATCTAAAGCAAAAATCCAATATGGTATGTAAAGAAATCATCTTGGTTAGCAATAACTTTCATCTATGCTTATCAACATTAACATGGAAAAGCTTCAAAAAAGCAAAACTTCTTTATAGAACTATAACGGCATGATGAGAAGCCTATTTTAAGCCCCATATTTTCATGTTTATGTTTATAACATAACTGAGCCTTTCATCTAAGCTACAATGAAGCACCCTTTCAGCATTAGCATCTCACTCTAATTAGGACTGAGAATGAATCCCTCTCACTCTTGCTACTTGAATGAGACTTCTAGATAGTCCAATACCAGAGTGAAGCACAGAGAAATTCCAAAATTCTGAGAACATTTCAGTCATGTACTTCACTTAAGGCAGTCGTGTTGCCTGATGCCAAATTGAGAGACTACATCATAAGATTTACATATTCAATAAAATAACCTTCAGTCTGAATGCTCACACAATAGGATGATTGGCTAACAAACTGCCATATTGTAGAAAATGTACTAAGCCTTGAAGTTGGAAGACCTGATTTCAAACCCAAACTCTGCCATTCAATAGATATAACAACTTCAGGCAAAGTACTTTCTCTCTCCACTAAACCCCAGATGTCTAAACTCTAAATGGGACACTAGCACAGGTCTTGTTTACCTCTCAAGTTTTGGGTGACAAAATAAGTGTATCAACTTGTTTTCTACACTTCAAAATGTATTAACCTATGTCTCTTCCTTCCATTACTCCTACTCTATGCCTAACAAAATGAAACCTGGCTTTATTCTCAAGCACCCAAAACTTAAACACTGACCTCTAGAAATGCCAATTTGATGGACCCTTTTCAGTTCTCAATTTTCTTGGTATCTCTAACACACAGCACTAGTAAGCATGCCTACCTTATTGAAACACTTTTCTTTTGGCTTCTTCAATACCCTCCTTCTTGGTTCTCTTCCTAACCTTCCAGGCACACTTTCTTAGGCATTCATTCATTTTACAAGCACTTCTGGATTCCATACTATGTTTCAACTGCTTCATTATGTACTAAGCATAAGTTACATTAACAGCCTGCTCTAACAGAGCTTCCAAGTTTGTGGACAATGCAGCCATTCACATTAAAAATGTCCATATGAATAAATAATTCTGAGCAATTCTAAGTACTATAAGTACAACAAAAAGCATTCTGAGAAAAACAACAGAAAGCATAATTGAGATATGGGTTAAGATTCCTTATACACATCTTCAACTCTCTCATACTTGCCTCTTAATGATCTTTTTCATGTTTGTGTCTCTTTTCTGTCACCATCTACATGTTGAAAACTCAGTAAATGCATTGCCAAGTACCCCAGATGCCAAGTCACTCCACATTCCAGAATCATCTATGACTCTTTTCTCTCCCTCACACCTTCATATCTACTAACCAGTGGTTTTCAAAGTCCTTTCAATTCTCTATCTATCTCACAAGCTCATTCAACAAACATGACAGAGCAAAACCATTCCATAACCATGTCTCAGCACAGATGATGATAAGATGTCTAAATACAGAAATGACCAAAACCCACCCCTCTTCCCTGGCTAAATAAGTAACCACTGATTATTCACCAAGTATTGCTTTAACCCCACAATCTTCTGCCTCCTGGGTAAAAAATTAAGAATCACAGTCAATTTTAATTTAAATTAAATCTTAATTTTAAATGCTGCCATTTTTGAGAGCACCCAATCCAGAGCAAAATCAACTAAAATAAGCCCAATCTTACAACAAGCCACACCTAACACCTTTTTTTCATAGATGCCATGGTCCCCTATGAGGTGTTACTTCTGCCTCTGTGCAAGAACCAATGAGGCCAGCTCTGTTCAACTACAGGGGTGTCCGTGGTGGCCACTGGCTGAAGGGCTTGTGATTGAAATGCATCATTTCCCTTAGTTATCAATGTAGACAACAAGCATCACTGCAATTAACAGTTCTGTGACCATATCACCAATGGCGATCACATATATTTTCACATCACATGGATGTTGTTGCATTATCAGAAAATGTTGTTTAAACTCATCCATTGCTTTGAAGTTAGTTATTATACCTGCTACTAGGTTATTTGAAATTGTGTGTTAATAAAGGAGTACCTGTATTATTCTTTCATGATTAAAAGTCTTTGATCCTGTATTTCAATATAAATAGTGTTCATGTATATTTTATCTCATACATTTGCAAATATTATTCACAGGAGGAATCGGTAGATTTCAGGGGACTGACAGCACCAACAGTGGTCAGCAGCCTTTTGTAATTGCACATCACATTTATTCATCCATTTACCAACCTATGTGAATACACTACCAGAAAATGTGCCAACAATTATCTGTTGTCAATGGAAATGGATAGGGAAACATATGGATTTCCTTATTAATTTAACAAAAGTTTTGAGTACAACTATGTGCCAAGCACCCTACTAGATACTAGGCACTGTGCTTGGAGCTGAGATACAAACACTATTATAGTTTGATGCTTTTTATTTACTCTGTAATAGATACTGGTAATGGCTTTACATACATTTCTTTTTAAAAAATTTATTGAAGTGTATCAGTCATACATAAACATACATAAACAATAAGTAATAGTTATGAACTTACAAAACATCACATGGGGCTTGCTACCACCAGTACCTTCCATTATTGTGAACATTCTTAAGTAATGATGAAAGAACTTCCTCAAAATATTACTGCTATTACCTAAAGCATAATCACCTCCCCATTCCTCATTCCCACCTGGAAGCTAGAACCAGCATGCCTCTATAGCCTAAGGCAAGCATGAAAGACCTGTTTTTTTAATCTAGATTTTTTACTCAAAAAATGAATGATTCCAAATCAATCAACACTTTTCCCTTGCTCCTGTGGTTACCTACAATTAGAGAAAAGAAAACATTCTGAGAATTGGATTATACTGTGTAGTGTTTGCACAAGGGTTTTGCTCTCTTGGTACCTTTAGAAAAGCAGAAGAATTATTATTAAATAATTGCAGCAAACAAGTGGGGAAGGCACATGCTTTCCTGAATGATGCAACTGTTTGGTTTGGCAATTAAAAATCCTTCATCCTAAGAGGAAAACCTGTTGCTAAGGAAAAGGCCCCATACTCCCTGCTGCCCTTTTCAATCAGGGAATCAGTAAGTGATAGGCTCCCAATCAACATTCCCCTGACCAAGAAAATCATGCATATCTTCTGTAATTATACAGTGAGGTTTTTAGATCTGAACACCATTAGAAAAAAAAAAACAACAACATAAAAACAAAGAGACCATTACATCTCAAAGTAAGGTGATTTTACCTTGGAATTCTAAGCACCTCTTAAAATATATGTATATATATATATATAAATAACATTTTTGTAAGCAAATACACATATATGCACATATATTTATATACCATTTTGCAAATGTTTGTATGTATTGTGAGAATTTTGATTTTTACCCATAATAAAAAAAAAAAAAGAAAAAAAAAAAAAGGGGGCCTCATCAAATGCCCTGTCACTAGGAGGTTTCTCCACCAGGCCCTCAAGTGGAGCTAGGAGGACACAGTAACTGTCAGTTCATTGGGATGTTACTCATTGGTTATTTGGGGAGCTGCACAGGACTTGGGAAGGGGCAAGAAAATATGGAGGCAGAGGGTAATAAGCCTGGAATGATCCATTGGTGAACCGTCCTCCTTTTTAGAAGAAGGATGGTAAATGAGAAGAACAGGAAACAAATGAGAAATAAGATCCTTTGGCTGTGTAGCTTGAGGCATCCTAATGGAAAGTGAAATATTCAGTCTACAAATGATACTAAAATAGAAGCTCTGCTTTACTGACAGAATCCCATCACTCCTTCAGCCTATTTTGAAGCTAGGCTAATATTGAGTGTCTTACTGAACTTTCCAAAATATTTCAAACTCCTCAGATTCAAAGTGGTACTGTGTAATATTTTTTGTCTTTAAATTATAAGTATCCTTTTATTGGTTGACTAGAATTAATTCTAGGCAAAATAGATTATTGTACTGTGTCACTAATCTTTTTTCATAATAATAATAATTATAGAGGTTTTGATTACACTGACAACTTACCATATTAAAAATAGTGAATGTTGATCTTGTAATATTTTTCCTTTCAGTGTCCTTTTTTATTACTAGGTTAGTGTATTCACTGAGGGGTGTGACTCTCCATGCTCACACTAACCATCTCACAGTGGGACAGTTCATTAAGAAGGAGGCTCCAAGCTCCAGAAGAGAGTTGCAAGAAGGTATGAATACTAGGCTTACTAATTGGGACTTTGAGTTTTATTGGTTACTGCCCCTTGAGTGTGTAGATCAGAGATTTGATCATTTGTAGGTCCTGAGGTGATGAATATATCAAACAGATCAAAATATCTCCCTGATTCTTGTCTGCTTGGACCATGTGCTGAGCAGTGACTGAGTCTTGGCAGAGATTGACCAGCTTGTCCTCCTGCTAGTTCACAACTCTCAGACTCTGTGAGATTGTCAGAAACACTCGAGCTTGCCAGAAACATGCTTTTCACACTAATACCTATGCCTAAATATCTGGTGCTTCTCATACTAATAAATATGTCTAAATATCTGGTAAAATACCTAATGCCAGCTTGGGTTATGGGACCCCTGAGGTTACACAATATAAAAGAGCAGTGTTTAGGAGTCCTGTAAGCTGAGCACACCCTGTACACACATGGATGATGGGAATCCCTTTCATGGTCACTGATGACACATGACTGTGTGATAAGTGAACCTGATAAGTTCAGCGTATCAGCATAGGGGCCACATGCTTCAGTTCACATTTTGGCTCTTTCCTTAGGGACTTGAAATCCTGGGTCACTTATCTGTGAACCTCAGAATCTCCATGTAAAGGATGAGGAGAGTAAACATAATCCCAGGAATGAGAAAGTTCACAATGGCAATTGGCCACTGTTATGTTGGGAACATCTCTTGGGGAAACACACACACTAACTCCCCTCTCCCTCCACCACATTCACAGTCACACCACAGACTCACACACAAACACCCCCTAATCCCCGTACACACAAATCCGTGGCCCCTAAAGGGAACACAGCTGCTTTCCAGACTGTAGCATGTGCCGAGTCCTTTCCCTGGAAAATCACTTTCCTAACCACACCCCAATCCTTATTCCCAACAAGAGCTGGAACCATGGTGACTTTATAGACAAACTTAATGAGAATGCCCTCTTTTTCCTATCATCCAGATTTTTCTACATCACTAATTCTATTTAATGTACTATTTTCACTTGTTTCTTGTGCCACCGGCAGTTAGAGAAAACTGTATGAGGATCATATCATGTTGTACCCTGTTTGAACAGGACTTTTCCTTGCTTACCATGATTAGAAAAGTATATGGAAAACTGGTCAAGTCCAGGACCCCATAAAGCAAGCATTGCAGTTTTATCTGGAATTCACAAGCTTTTCCTAGAAATGTATCTCTCAAGTCAATTTTGGTTAGTGATTATAAAATTCTTAATACAAGGAGAGAAAAACTACAGCTGAGTGAATGGCCCCCTACCATATAGTTTGTAACTTTCTTTTTCCATTCATGGATGCCCCTTAAATCATTGCTCTGTTGGAAGACACTCTTACTCAGCAATCAAAATAACTTTGGTTTGTACAACAGCAGAGTGCAACATGTTTGGTTCTGGAAGTTGGAGTGTTGGATAAAACACATTCCTTCCCAGGGGCACAGTATCAAATTTAGGTGTTGAATATGTAGTGTCATAATCTATAGGATAGTGGGAGTCAGTGGAACCCTACAACAAATACTTTGCATGAAAAAGAAAAACTATAATTAAGAGGTAATAAATAGGGAAAATATGGAGAATGCAAAGAAAATTTTGGGTAAAACATCATCAGATAATAGAAAATGATTGAATAATAAACCTCTTAGCCATAATTTTCAGAAATTTTGGGGAAAAATGTCCACACCCTGACCAGGGTCAGTGCCACGTAGAAACTTCAGGTACATGGCTCAAGCTAACTCTAGGATGCTGGAATTAATCCTGAGAAAACCAGAAGTGGAAGTTCTAATCAACCCCTCCCTTTGTCAGAACTAAGCTAGAGTATACAATTATTTAAAATCTATTCCCCTACTAGTGAATAATTTTTTGAAATAATAAAAAAAACAACACAGTAATGTAGTACATAACCATTACTACAAACTGGATAGTGAATGCCCTAAATTTTTCTCCTCTACCTCTATAATTCATGCCTCCAACCCCTTCTCTTTTCCTTAGGCAACATTTGATCTCCCTATTTAACTGGTTTTGTTGAGTTATACCTAAGGGTCAGGCATTTCCAGTGTAAAATTCAACGGTATACCAAAAAATTAGCCCTCCAGGTAATAGAAACTAGAGAAAACAAAAGGAGTATTAAAATATATGAAGGCAAATAAAAAAACAAACAGAACAGATTAACATTGCTGGTGGAGGAACAGGTGAAGTATTATCAAAAAGCCACCCAATGAGAAAGGCATTGGCTAAAGACAGAGGCTGAGCCCAGAATAAACACATAAAAAATCAAATGCCAAGACACCAGGAGAAAATTAAAAGCCATACTAAGAAAGAGTATGTTATGGCCCAGTCAAAGGAAAAAAATAAAACCTCAGGTGAAACACAGGATTTGAGACAACTAATCACAGATATAAATTTTTTTTAAAAATCCTTTAAAAATTCAACCATGTGGCTAAAGAGATTAAGGATATTAAGAAGACACAAGGTGAACAAAAAGAAGAATTTGAAAGCTTGCAAAGCAAAGTAACAGCTCTTATGGGAATGAAAGATACAACAGAAGATATTAAAATACAGAGGACATGGAGGTAGAGTTCAGGAAGATGACATCAGAATAGGCAGGCAAGGCTCAACTCTCTCACTAAAACAATGGAGAAAGGGCTAAAAGCTATCTGATGGTCCTACTTTGGGGGTTAATGACCAAGACAGTGCTTCACAACTCCCAGGAGGGTGAGGGACAGAGAGATGAAGAACCTGAAAAAACAAATGTGAGTTACCAAAACCAAACAGTAGCCAGTAAGGACTTCCCTCCCCTGTCCCAAGATATTAAGCCTAGTTAAAACCCTTGGCTCAATGCAGCTGACTAAGAAAGGAACAGACATCTTCCTCCCTGTCAGCTGTTACAAGGGAAAAGTGTGGGGAAGTTGGGGAGTTATTCTTCAGTGAATTCAGCCAGAAGAGTCCTCTTTGAATCTCATCTCTGACAAGACCAAAACACAGGAAAGCAAAGATCAAAAGAAACAGCTCCCTGGAATGGTGGCAGAGCACTGTCTGCTGGCCAATCTGAAAATTGCATGAAGAAAAGTGCTTTTCAGTCTTTCTTAACCTGAACTACTAGGAGAAAAACCTGTGCCCCATTAGTGAGTCCGTGGACTGATTTTGACAACTTAAGCTAGGCAATTTTAAAGTCTCTAAATGTGTTGAAACAAATAAGAAAGAAGGGCTTTGAAAACAAAAAACAACAGGCAAGAGAGAGAAATTGATCATCAGAATAAATTCAACTTTATTCAGATGCCTACACATCAGCAAAAATTACACTCCATATTAAGAAATAGGAAGAGATGGCCCAGCCAAAGGAGCAAATCATATATCCTGAAGAGATATAGGATTTAAGTCATTTAATCAACTGTAGTCATGCAACTCTCCTAAATAAATTCAAAGAATTGAAGGAAAATATGACTAAAGAGATAAAGGGTATTAAGAAGACACTGGGTGAGCATAAAGAACAATTTGAAAAGCCTGCAAAGAAAAGTAACAGAACTTTCAGGAATGAAAGCATGATGGATGAGAAAATACATTAAGGCACATAAGAGCAGATTTGAATTGCTTGATGACAGAATTAGTGATTTTGAAGACAGAACATCTGAACTGGAAAATATAAGAGAACAGGAAGAGAAGAGAATATAAAAAATGGAACAGGGTTTCAGGGAATTGAATGACAATACAAACATATGCATAAGCGGTATTCCAGAAGAAGTGAACTGAAAGAAGCGCAAAAAGAATATTTGAAGAAATAATGACTGAAAACTTACCAACCATTATTAAAGATATAACAATATCCAAGAAGGACGATGCACACCCAAATAGAATAAATCTGAACACACCTACCCTGAGACACCTACTATTCAGAATAACAAATATCAGAGATAAAGAGAAGATTTTGAAAATAGCAAGAAAAAAGCAAAGCATCACATACAAGAAAACCTCAATTAGATTGTTTCGACCTCTCATCAGAAACAATGGAGGCAAGGAAAAATTGATATGATGTATTTAAAATACCGAATGAGTAAAATTCCCAGCCAAGAATTGTGTATCCAGCAAAACTGTCCTTCAAAATTTAAGGTGAGTTCAAAATCTTCACCGGCAAACTAAAACTGATAGAATATGTTACCAAAAGACCAGATTTACAAGAGATCCTAAAGGGCGTGCTGCAGCCTGAAAGGAAAAAACAATGTCAAAATATCAGGAGAAGAGTTTAGAAATGAAGTTTATTAGGAAGGGTAAGCTAACGGAGAAGAAGACAGACAATAGAATGGTATGTCAACAGAGAAGCGAAGGACAAAATGGATGAAGTAAGAAATGCTTTTACAGTAGTAGCATTGATGTTAATGGCTTGAACTACCCAATCAGAAGATATGGGCTGATTTAATGGATAAAAACATATGAACCATCTTTATGTTGTCTACAAGAGACACACCTCAGATATAAGGATGCAACCAGGTTAAATGTGAAAGGTTGGGAAAAGGTATTCCATGCAAATAGTAATCAAGAAAAAAAAATAGTGGTAGTAGACCAGATAAATGTAAAATAACAATAATATAGTATATTAACAATAGTTACTCATTGTAATGGCAAATTGTTCCTGTGATCAGTGATCTGTAATATTCTTCATACAAAATAAACACTTGCTTTTAATTGAAGAGGACTGGAGAAAGATACTTTTGAATATTTCATTTTTCTTTAACCCTTTCTTATTCATATGCTTTAATTAAAATAATAATCCAGATCAATGATGATTTAGCATGACTACTGCTGAACAAGATTTTGGGTTTTTTTGCTTCACACAATTAAAGTTGGCAAATTGTTATCTGCTGCAATTCATTCCAATAAGATGTGAAGAATTCTCAAATAGAAATTTGATTATCTAGAAAGATTTATGGCCTAAATGGAAATTAAATAACTAAACTAAAAATTTATTTCATTCTTAGAGATTATTATGTCCAATAGTTAGAGCTGTAATATAAAAATAAGAATTATGATATAATTACTTTCTATTATATTTGAATTATTATTTACTTTTATAAATATTTGTTGCTATATTATCTATTCTTTATAATTGATTGTATTAAATCTAACCTGGCCTTATACTCTCTTTAAAAATTTGTAATTTCTTTCAATCTATTTTTCCATTTATTTTACAATTTTATAATAAAGGGCTTTTTAACAGCTAAAAAAAAGCCATTGATTATACACTTTGGATAGAAAATATGGTATGTGAATATATCTCAATAAAACTGTTTAATAAATAACTAAATAACTGTGCAAGAAGAGCCAGAAATAGCAACTATGTACAGCAGGAGAAACAGACCATTAAAGAGGTGAGGAATTTTCTTGTTTGTTTGTTTTTTTCCTTTATTATTATTGTTATTACTTTAATAATGATTGAAGTGATGAACACACAATTGTGTGATTATACCAAATACCATTGATTTTACACTTTAGATCAATTGTATGCTTTATAATACATATCAATAAAATTTATCTGTTTTAAAATATCCACAATGAGATACTATTTCAAAAAAAAAAATTAAACGTTCAAAATCTTCACAGAACAAACAAAACCTGATAGAATATCTTATCAGAATTACAAGAGATAATAAAGGGAATACTGCAGCCTGAAAGGAAAAAACAAGGGTGAGAGACCTGGAGAAGAGTATAGATATGAAGATTATGAAAAATGGTAAGTTAAAGGGTTAAAAGACACATAATGGTAGATATGACAACAGAAAGCCAAAGGACAAAATGGATGAAGTAAATAATGCCTTTACAGTAATAACATTTAATGTCAATGGCTTGAACTCTCCAATCAAAAGACATAGACTAATATAATGGATAAAAATAGATCCATCTATATGCTGTCTACAAGAGACAAACCTCAGACACAAGAGCACAACCAAGTTAAAAGTGAAAGGTTGGAAAGAGATGTTCCATGCAAATAGTAACCAAAAAAGAGCTGGTGAAGTGATACTAATATTGGACAAAATAGATTTTTAAACCAAAATTGTTGTAAGCAGTGAAGAAGGACATTATATATTAATAAAAGGGACAATTTACCAAGAAGAAATAACTATACTAAATATTTATGTACCTAATCTGAGTGCCCCTAGATACATGAGACACACAGTGGCAAAACTGAAGGGATAAATAGATGTCTCTACAATAATAGTTGGAGTCTTCAATACACCACTCTCAGTATTGGATACAACATCTGGACAGAGGATAAAAAAAGAAACAGAGAGTTTGAATAATATGAGAAATGAACTAGACCTAACACATATCTACAGAGCATCATACCCTCTAAACAGCAGGATATGCATTCTTTTCAAGTGCTTATGGATCTTTCTCCATGATAGACCATAATTTGTGCCACAAGACAACACCCAATAATATAAAAAGGTTGAAATTATGCAAAACACTTTCTCGGATCATAAAAGAATGAAGCTGGAAATAAATAATGGATCAAAAAAGTAAAAATTCTTAAATATATAGAGATTACACAACATATGCTTAAATATTCAGTGGGTCAAAGAAGAAATGGAAAGAGAATTCAGCAAATATCTTGAGATAAATGAAAATGTGACCACAACATATCAAAACTCATGAGAAAGACAAAGGCAGTGGTGTGAGGGAAATTTACAGCCATTGAGTACACTTTGGATGGGTTTATTCATTATTATGTATCGATAAAAATGATTAAAAAATACACATAGATGTATAACCGCAGATTTCAAATACCCAAGAAAAGAATAAGTGAATTAGTAGAAACACCACCTGAGTTTGAATTTACAGGAGAACAGAGAGAGGAAAGAATGGAAAAAAAATTGAACAGACTGTCAGGAAATTGAATGACAGTGTGGAATGCACAAACATATGCATGATGGGTGTCCTGGAAGGGGGAGAGAATGGAATGGGAGCAGAAAGAATATTTGAGGAAATAGTAGCTGAAAATTTCTCAATTCTTATGATAGACATAAATATCAACATCCAAGAAGGACATTACACCCCAAGTATAATAAACCTGTATAGACTTATTTCTAGACAACTTCTATGTAGCATGTCAAATGCAAGAGATAAGAAAAAATGTAGCAGGAGAAAAGCAGTTCATTACATATAAGGAATACTCAATGCGACTGTGCTAATTCTCATCAGAAACCATGGAGGTGAGAAGGCAGTGGTATTATATATTAAAGGTACTGAAAGAGAAAAACTGCCAGCCAAGAATTATTTATCTGAAAAAAAAAACTGTCCTTCAAAATTGAGGGTGAGTTTAAAGCCTTCACAGATAAACCAACTAAGAGAGTATGTGAACACAGGCCAGATTTACTAAAGATAAACAAGAAGTCTACAACCTGAAAGGAAAAGACAGGAGAGAGGGGACTGGAGAAGAGTGTAAAAATGAATAATTAGTAAGGGCAACTAAAAGGGTAAAAAGACAGATAATAGTAAGATAGGACAATGGAAAGCCGAAGGATACAATGGACAAACTATGTAATGCCCTTACAGTAATAACTTTGAATGTTCATGGATTGAACTTCCCAATCAAAGGACACAGGCTGGCAGAAGGGGTAAAAACTTATCAACCATCTATATGCTGTCTACAAGAGACTCACCTTACTCATAAGGACACAAATAGGCTGAAAGTGAAAGGTTGGAAAAAGATACTCTAAGCAAACAGTAATTTGGGAAGCGGCTGTGGCTCAATCAGTAGGGCTCCCGTTTACCATATGGGAGGCCCCGGGTTCGGTTCCCGGGGCCTCCTGGTGAAGGCGGGCCCGCCCGCACGGCGTGGTTGGCTGACCCAGTGAGCACAAGCAGCAAGGTGGGGATAAATGAATAAATAAATAAAATCTTTAAAAAAAAAAAAAAAAAAAAAAAATGAGCTGGAGTAGCTACACTAATATCAGACGAAAAAAAAAAAATCTTTAAATGCAAAGCAGCCATAAAAGCTGAAGAAGGACATTATAGAGTAGTAAGAGAAGCAACTCACCAAGAAGAAATAACTATAATAAATATTTTATGCACTTAAACAGATATGTAAAATACATTAGGCAAACACTGGCAAAACTAAAGAAAGAAATAGATGTCTCTACAGTAATAGTTGGAGACTTTAATACACCACTGTCATTTGTATTAACTTATGCCATAACCCTTATTGAAGATCTTAATTTTTTTAATGCAGCTTTAGTCTTTTGTCTATTGTCTTTTCCTTTCAAATCTTTATAATCTGCAATGTCTTGTAAGGCTGGATGAGAGTTGATGAACTCCCTCAGCTTTTGTTCATCACAGTATGTCTTTAATCTCACCTTCACTTTTGAAAGAAAACTTTCAACCCAGAATACTTGGTTGAAAACCAAGAAATACTTGATTAGCATTATTTTGCTTTCAGTACATTAAATATATCATCCTATGGCCTTCTTGATTCCATGGTTTCTTATGAGAAATCAGCACTTAATCTTATAAAGACATCCTTGTATGTGCTACATTGCTCCTCTCATGTGGCTTTCAGAATTCACTCTATACCATTGGCATTCAACATTATCATTATAATATGCCATAGTTTGGGTCTATTTGGGTGTACCCTGTTTGGAGTTCAGTGAATAACTTTGATGTGTATATTTATGACCTTAGTTAAATTTGTGAAAATTTCAGCCATTATTTCTTTGAAAATTCTCACTGTACTTTCTCTTTTTCTCACCTTTCTAGGACCCCCACAATGCATTTATTGGTACACTTGATGGTGTCTCACAGCTTCCTCTGGCTCCATTACTTTTTTTTATTTCTTCTTTTTGCTCATCAGACCAGATGATTCTATAGTTTTATCATCATATTCACTTTTGCTTTTGTCTGCTTTTGAAGCACTCTAGGGGATTTTTTTAATGTAAAAAAGATTTATTCAAGAAACAACCAGAATCACTATCTATGAACAAGTATACTATTCAGTGTTCTATAGGGAAACAGAATATTATGAGATTTTTAATAAGAATTGGATCATGCAACATTGGGGATGGCCAAATCCAAATTCTGGAGGACATACTGCATACTAGGAATTCTAATGAAAGTTTTCAGTGAATTTCCCAGGAGAAGCTGACTGGCTGAAGTAGAGATGGAAATTCTCCCTTCTGGTTGCTGAAATCAGCCCTTCTGCTTTTAATGCCTTCAACTGATTGAAGGAGAGTTTTCTTATTGCTGAAGGCAATATCCTCAGCTGGTTGTAGATGTAATTAGCTTT
>JAKSZT010054129.1:662491-675844 GCA_026826555.1 Tolypeutes matacus
GAATGTAGGAAATCTTTTCTGCGTGATTTTCTGTAAACTTACAACTTCTCTAATAAAAAAAAATATATAACCTTACTAATTAAAGAGAACTAAATTGAATTAAATGCTAAAGTAATGCATTTTCAGGTTGACAAAATTTTACAGATATAATCAAGTAAATGTGGGAAAAAGATGTAGAAACATGTGGGCCCTTATGGCAGCTAATTGGAGTGGAACTTGGACAACCACTTTCAATAACAGTTTGATAGTATCTTTTGAACTTGATATTTGCATAGCATATAGCCCAGATATTCCACATCTTCTAAAGATGTAAAAATCTTATAGACTCTCACATATAAATGGGTCAGGATGAATATATAAGAATACCAGAATATTATTTTTTATAATTGCTAAAATGAACCAAAATAATAATCCACACTACAATGAGTAAATGAACTTTACCAAAGGAGATCTTATAACAAGGAAAATGAACTAAGCATCTGAATGTAAATTATAGATATGTAATATTGAAAAAGTTAAGCAGTATTTGTAGAATTGCATATGATATGGTTCCACTTGCCTAAAAGTCTAAAGCAAGCAAATCTATACAAATTTCTATCATGCATTCATGAGTGACAAAATTAGAAAAGAAATCAAGGATACAATCAAGAATGTTACTACATTAACAAGAGATGGGGATAATCACAAAATAGTGGATAAACACATGGAACATTTCTGAGGTAGTGCATTTCTTTTTTTTTTTTTTTCAATCTGGATGATAGTTATTACAAATGTATTAGCTTTAAAATTAGTTAAACAATAAAATAAACTATTTTAAATTCAGCATGTTTTGTTCAAAATTATGTATCTATAATTCATTCACATCATATAGATGTATAGATACATTTGGTTCATTCATATTCATCACTAAGTATTCCAGTGAAAAGTTTATTGTATTTTTCAAATGTATATATTTCATGAAGAAAGAAAAATAATAAATATTATTTGACAATATTGGAATGGTAGTACTGTTAGAAAATATTCCACATGGTGACCCAAGATCCAAAAACTTAAGTAAAAATGAAAAGCTCTAACCTACACCCATGCCCTGTATGTTATAAAATGTATATGCAAAAGTAACTACTTTACTTTTATATATATAAGAAAGATAAAAGTAACTTTTCCTTTTCTAAATCTTGCCATTCTTGTTAGCATATAGAATGTGTCTGTATCTCAACTATGAAAAAGCATATGCAAAATAATTTAAATATTTCAAACATGTTCTCATTAACCTTAAAAACTACCTCAGGTTGTATCTAATTATATCAGTTGTTAAGAGAGACTCGAAAATGAAGAAAACAATAAATACTATAAGGAAACTTTATTTGCAATATATCCAATTATCCACAGCACTTTTTGGCAAAGATAAAAGCATTTTTGGATATAAAAAAGCATTTTTTACATGAAGAGAAATCACACAATTAAGAAAGCCATCATTATAGAACTGGTAATACCATCCGTCATTAGGTTTGAAGATGTCTGGATAGTCATATATGTATATATATAATCCCGGAAAAATGTAAAGGGGATTTGTCAAAGGAGAGATAGGAAGAATACTACATTTACCTATGCCAAAATGACATTTGAAGTAATTTTACACACGCATATGCACATTTTTAAGTGGATTTCTTATTTCAAGCTGAGAATTATAATATGGTCATTTTCTTTGAATCCCTCTTTTGTTAATGAAGGCACTGAGGAAAACAGAAGAAGAAAAAAAGGAGGGAAATAACTATTAAGTAAGAAATCTCATTTAGAATCAAACCATTATTTTCAGTTAACTTTTAGTTGTACCAATAATTAAAATTGAATTTACATTTTTTGAATAAAGGCAAAGATATCACTTAATTTTATGAATAAATTAAGAAAACACTTTCCTTAAAAAGATACTACCGTTATAGATCTCTAAATTGATTTGTGCACATTTATTTTCAGTGTTCCAAATATTACCAAATATGCATTCACTTCTATGGGCTGACTGATTGATTCAAATATTAATGGCCTAGTTTCTCAAAAGAGTTGAGCTTTAAGCTACTATTTTCAAATGCATCTACTCAGAAATTCACTCCCACTTTCTAGATTTGTTTCCCCATGTGAAAAATGAGTATATGGAATAATATTATTTGCACAATTCTTAGAAATCCTAGAAATCATTGAATTCACGTCAATGTTAGTAAGTGGAGGGTTGACTAGTAGAATGCTGTGGGGTCAATAGTGACTTGGAGTTACCAAGAGAAATGTTTCATTTCCAAGGCCCTTTTCATAGCACCCTTTACATCTCTGTTTTTTCTCAAACTGTAAATCAAGGGGTTTAACATGGGAATCACCAGCATATAGAAAACAGAGACCACCTTATCTTGTTCTACAGAGTATTGGGAACTTGGGTGAATGTAACTAAAGCTTAGGGTACCAAAGAATATGGTCACGGCAGTCAGGTGAGAGGCAGAGGTGGAGAAGGTTTTTTGTCTGCCTTCTCGGATCCTCAGAATAGCAACAACAATGAACATGTAGGGAATGGTCACAATCAAGAAGGTGGCCATGGCAATGACCCAGAGAAGGTTAAAAACAACAGTTCATTCATGGACGTATCAGAACATGACAGCTTTAGCAGTGAGGGAATATCACAGAAGAATGGGCTGACAGCATTCGGTCCACAGAAGGACAGTCTCTGCAAGCTTATTGTGTGTGTCAATGAGTTAATCATTCCACCTGTGTATGACTCAATGACCAGCACCACACAATTTCTCTTGGACATGACTGAAGTGTAAAGAAAAGGGTTCACAATGGCCACTTAGCAGTCATATGCTATCACCGACAACAAGAAGATGTGGTAATGAACATCCCAAAAAACAAATGCTGCAGGATGCAGGCAGAGAATGAGGTGGTTTCCCTCACAATGAAGTTGATCAGCATTTCTGGTGCAATGACTGATGAATAGCAGGCATCTACAAATGATAGGCAGCTGAGGAAAAAATACATGGGTGTGTGGAGCTTAGGGGTGACTTGGATTAAGAAAATCATGCCCAGATTTCCCAACAAGGTAATAAAATAAATCACCAAGAACAGCACAAAAAGCATAAATTTCAGTTCAGCACGGTCTGTCAAACCCAAAAGAATAAACTCAGTGACAACTGTGAAATTATTTTCAGCCATTTGTAAATTCCTTCTCTTGAAATCTGGCGTGAAAAGGATAAGCAGATTAGAACAACTATAGGAGAATCAATTGTATAATAGAATCAAATAGCAGAATTTAAAGACATATTCTTGGATAAACACATAATTTTCTGAACATGTTTCCATATTTATAATGTTAGGAGCTTGACTAGACTGTCTCAAATATTTTTCAGAGCTAGTTATATTTCTACCCCATTAAGATACGTTTAAAAGCATTTTGGCCCTCAAAATTTCAGTTTTCCTCTAAAGTGTCTATCTCAATAGCATGCTGATACCAGCATGAAGAAAACTGAAGGCAAATGATACGAAGCTGAAGAAATAAATGTAAACCCTTTTATGAATTCTGTTCATTTTGAATATGACAGGAGTAAATGGCACAAAGATAAAAAATGAGCTCTTCTATGTATTTAATCCGCAAATGATTATCACATAGGAAGAGAAGTAGCAAGGATTACAAACCAGGCAACACAACCTCTAAAGATGTTGTCAGAACACTTTAAAAGTGCCAAAATTGCTGTCTCTTCTGATCTTCCTTGTGGGCATAAAGGAGGCAGACACTCACGGACACCACGTAAACACATACATGCACACACATTTTGGAACTAATCTCATTTTAAGTGCCCAATAACCATTCATTGCTAATGACCATTGTATTGAACAGAACAGATTTTATAAAGTGTTTATTTCACTGTAGAAATTTGTATATGTTAGAGCTATCTCCTGACACTCTGCCACATCTTTTTAGGATAAGAGTTGAATAACATTTCCCAAGGAAAATTTTTTATTGTAAATAATTTTCATTGCAGTCATTTAAGGTAATAAAATATCCAGATGGAATTTAGAAATTTAATTTTATTACTTATTCAGGCCTTGACCTCCTGAGGGCATTGGAAACATCCAAATAGTCAGAGCAGATAGCTCAGGAGTTTGGTCCCTTACCAGGGAGCCCTACTTTGGGATTTATGATCCCCATCGTGACCGAGTTGGACTCAGTTGTGGTTTCCCTACACAAGGCTCTTCTGTTCTTCTATTTGAACCTATGATTAGTACTAGAGTTGGTAGGTGTATGTACAAGAGATTTAATCTTTGAGCTTTCCATATGCCAGCTGGGCCCTGAATCTCAATGGAGTTGCAACACCTACTCTCCAGTTCATTGATCTCACTCAGGACAACCAACAAGGAGGAAATGTTGGAAAACCAACATACCAAGGAACTGAGAGTGTCTACAACTGCAAGTAAGAGAGTCTCAGCCATTGGCCATATGGGATCGAAGTTCCCCGCTCATCAATTAAGGTGGAGTGTGTATCACCATCCCAGAATCCTCAGTATTGGGGAATGAACTATGGACTAAAGTAGACTTACTAGTATTCTACTATAGATTTATTGTGTTTCTAGCAATGGAAGAAATATTACTGATGTGGAGACAGTGGCCACTGGAGGTTCTGAGGGTAGGGATAGAGAAAAAGAGTTGTAATATGGGGACATTTTTGAGACTTGGGAATCGTCCAGAATGACATTACAATGACAGATACAGGCCATTATATATCTTTCCATAACCTACCGAACTAAGTGGGCTTATATCCCATGGGGCAGATGGATGAGACTATCTTGCTGATAGTTATAGACACTCTCTGTTCCTTAGGTTGGTCATTGTCCATCATCATTTCCTTGTTATTTGGCCTGGGTGAGTTCAATGAACTTGAGAGTGGTTTTGCAACTCTATTGAGATTCAGGCCTTGGGTGGCACATGGAAAGCCCAAAGATTTAAGTCTCTTGGATGAAAACCAATCAACTCTAGTACTGACTATAGGTTTAAATAGAAGGGGCAGAAGAGGCCTGTGTAAGGAAATCACAACTGAGTCTATCTTTGTCACACTGGGGAGCATAAATTCCAAAGTAGAGCCCACTGGCAGGGCACCAAACTCCTGAGCTGTCAGCCCTAGCTACAGAGTCTTGATGTCTCCAGAGTCTTCAGGAGCCCTGTTATTTGAGACAATATTTATTGTGGCATTCAATGATATCTTGCTGAGATGTCCATAAGCATTAGCTCTAGAATGACCTCCTGACTCACTGTGAAGTCTCTTAGTCATATAAACTCATTTGTCCTTACAATTTGCCCCATTTGGTTAAGATCGTTTTCCAGTTCCATTGCTAGTTGGTGCCTGGTAGTAATCCCTCAGTGCTAGAGAGGCTTATCCCCAGGAGTCATGTCCAGGTATCATCAAGGGTCCATCCTTCCTCGCTAGTCATTGCCTTTCTACTCAGTGGATTCTTGCTGTACCATTAGAGCATGTGGTAGTACTCCCAAGGATGGGAACTAGATATTCTTTCGGTTATTGTGTGGGTCTCCACTCACAGTTACAATGTCCCATGAACTCTTGAACTCATTCATATGCCTTATAGGTATGCCCCAGGTGAACCACCTCCCATGCATCTCCCACCACTTACATCCCACACCAACGATCCTTCCCTGCCAGTTGTAAACTTTCTGTGATCCAAAACTTCAAAAATGAAACCAACAGAAAACTGAATAAAACTAATAAGAAAATGAAATAATAATGATAGTTTTAAAATGACAAATAAAATACAAAATTTAAAAAGAATGTGAAATAATAAAAAATAAAATTTTTAAAAATTGACATTATGTCTTTCATCACTGTAAGTTCTTTTGTCTTGTATGTACAGTGACATTTTCTTCCATTTATTTACCCAGTGTCTTATTTTTTACATTTTAGCTTCAAAGAAGCCTTAAGTTACAGAAAAGTCATGTAAAGAATATAGGGGATTCCTATATACCCAACATCCTCCCCTTTTCCCCCTTTCCCCTATTAATAACATTTACATGTGATTATCACATTTGTTACAGTTATTGTACAAATATGGAAATATTGATATTAACCATGGTCAATGGTTTACATTATGGTTTACATTTTGGATCATACACTTTTACAAATGTTGACGAAATTTAACATGGCCTGTATCCATCATTGCAAGATCATGGAGAACAATTCCAATGCCCCCAAAATGATTCATGTTCCATCTATTCTATTCATCCTTCCCCCTCCCCTCAGGACCAACAGCAACCACCAAGCTTTATTCCTTGAAGAACAAGGTTCATAGTTATTTGCAACAACACTGAGAGCTTGTCATACTGGCCTGTCCTCACCTATTAGGCACTGCCTATGCTCTCGAGAAATTCCTGTCTGTGTATTTGAGAACATAGCAGGACTCCGCAGGATGGGAGTCCAACACCTTCCCATTAATAGTGTGAGTCTCCACCCACTGATACAATGCACTATGATAGGATGAACACACACATAGTCCTTAGAAGCCTGCCCCAAGTGTGCCCTGTCCTGCATGTCCCCATGTCCAAGGACCTAAACCAATAACTCATTCCTGCCACATTTGCCCAAAAAACCTTCCCAACATTGTAGTTTTAACCACACACCCACAAATACCCAGAGTTCATCTGCTCTCTCCCACAAGCCTCCCACCAGTTCCATAGACAGCACAAACCTCCAATCACAGAACCCATACAGGCTAGCACCATCCCATCAAATAGCATTGCTGCACCACTGTCATTCACATCCACTACACAAACACACCCTTCCACCTTAACCATAGATTTTGCCCATATAGGCATCTGCTCACAATCCTCTACTCCCTTTCTCTCTCCTGTAATCCTATCTTCCAGTCTCTAGCTCTGTGAGTCTGTTCAATTTGCTTAATTCACATCAGTGAGGTCATGTAAATTTGTACTTCAGTGCCTGGCTTGATTCACTCAACAGAAGTTCTTCAAGGTTCATTCATGTTATCCTACATGTTAATACTGCATTCCTTCTTACAATTGAGTAATATTCCATTGTATGTATATACCAGAGCTCGCTTATCAATTCATCTGTCGATGGATATTTCGGTTGTTTCCACTTTTGGCAAGAGTGAATAATACTGTTATGAACATTGGTGTGCATATATCTTTTTGTGTTCTTGCTTTCAATTCTTCTGGGTATATACCCAGCAGTGGGGTTGCTGGATCATATATATATTCTATAATTAGTTTCCTGAGGAAATGCCAGACTGTCCTTCACAATGGTTGCACCATTCTGGATTCCCACCAGCTGTTGATAAGTGTTCCCATTCCTTCATCCTCTCCAACACATTTGGTCCTCTGTTTTTTTTAAATAGCTGCCAATCTAATGGGTGTAAGATGATATATCATTGTAGTTTTGATTTGCATTTCCCTAATAGTTAGTGATGTTGAGCATATTTTCATGTGTTTTTAGTCATTTGCATTTCTTTCTGGAGAAGTGTCTATTCAAATCACTTACCCATGTTTTAAATGCGTTGACTTTTTATTTTCGAGTTGTAGGATTTCCTCATGTCTGCTTGATATTAGGCCCCTATCAGATATATTGTTACCAAATATTTTCTCCCATTGAGATAGCTGCCTTTTCACTTTCTTGGCAAACTCCTTTGAGGTGCAAATGTTTTTAATTTTGAGGAGGTCCCATTAATCTAGTTTTTCTTTCATTGCTCATGTTTTCAGTGTAAAGTTCATGAAACCATTTCTTAATACAAACCTTGGAGATGCTTCCCTACATTATCTTCCAATATCTTTATGGTCTTGGCTCTTGTATTTAGATCCTTGATCCATCTTGAGTTAATTTTTGTATAAGGTGTGAGATGGTGTTCCTCTCTCAATCTTTTGGATATGGATATCCAGTTTTCCAAGCATCATTTGTTGAAGAGGTCTTTCTCTCCCGGTTGAATGGGTTTAGTGGCCTTGTCGAATATCAGTTGACTATATATGTGAGGATCTATATCAAAACACTCAATTCGGTTCTATTGGTCATTATGTCTATCCTTGTTCCAATATCATGCAGTTTGACCACTGTAGTTTTGTAGCATGTTTGAAAGCCAGGGAGTGTGGTTCTTCTGATTCTGTTTTTCTCGTTCAATATGTCTTTAGTTATTCAGGACCCCTTGCTGTTCCAAATAAATTTCATAGTTTGTTTTACCAATTTAGTAAAATATGCTGTGGTAATTTTTATTGGGATTATGTTAAATCTATAAATCAGTTTGGGTATGATAGACATCTTGATGTTTAGTCTTCCTATCCAAGAACAGGGAATATTCTTCCATTTATTTAGGTCTTCTTTGATTTCCTTTAAGAGTGTTGTGTAGTTTTCTGCATAAAAGTTGTTTACATCTTTAGTTAAATTTAATCCTAGGTATTTGATTCTTTTGGTTGCTATTGTAAATGGATTTTTTTTTCTTGATTTCCTCCTCAGGTTACTCATTATTGGTGTACAGAAATCCATCTGATTTTGTACTTTGATCTTATAACCTTGCTATTTTACAGAACTCATTTGTAAGCTCTAGAAGCTTTATTGTAATCTCTTTAAAGAACAAGCTTTTGGTTTTGCTTACTTTTTCTAGTGTTCTTTTATTTTCAATTTCATTTAGTTCTGCTCTAATCTTTGTTATTTTCTTCTTTCTACTTCCTTTGGAGTTAGTTTGTTGTTCTTTTTCCAACTCCTCCAGCTGTGCAGTAAGGTCTTTGATTTTAGCTCTTTCTTCATTTTTAATATAGACATTTATGGCTATGAATTTCCCTCTCAGTACAGGTTTTGCCGCATCCCACAGGTTTTGATGTGCTTTGTTGTCATTTTCATTCATTTCCAGGTAGTTGCTGATTTCTTTTGCAATTTCTTCCTTGACCCACTGATTGTCTAAGAGTGTATTTTATAACTTCCATATCTTTGTGTCTAATCTGCTTCTCTGTCACTAACTGATTTCCAGCTTCATTCCATTGTGGTCAGAAAAATTACTTTGTATAATTTCCACCTTTGTGAATTCATTGAGAGTTGTTCTGTGGCCTAGCATATGGTCTATCCTGGAGAATGAACCATATGCACTTGAGAAGAATGTATATGGCATTGTATTTGGGTATAATGTTCTGCATATGTCTATTAGTTCCAGGTCATCTAATGTATTATTCAAGGTCTTAGTTTGTTTATGGATTCTTTTCAAGATGATCTAATGGTGATAATGATGCATTAATGTCCACCATTATAATTGTAGAGTCATCTTTTTCTCCTCCCCAGGTATAAGGTGTGTTTCTTGTAGACAACATATTCACAAGTCATATTTCCTCATCCATTCTGCCAATCTGGTGTATTCATTGGAGATATTAATTCATTAACATCCGATGTTATTACTCTCAAGGAATTACTTACATTAGCTGCATTCTCTTTAGGTTTATGTATAGCATACATTGTTTTTATTTCTCTTTTTAGCTTTTTAGTTATTTTTACATTATCCTCCAACTCTCTCTCTTGTTTTCCCCTTTTAACCTGCAGAACTCCATTTAGTATTTCTTGAAAGACAGATTTATTATTGACAAACTCTCAATTTCTGTTTGTCTGTGAATATTTTGAACTCTCCTTCATTTTTGAATGCCAAAATTTTCTGTATAGAGAATTCTTGGCTGGAAGTTTATTTCTTTTAGCACCTTTAACTATGTCATACCACTGCCTTATTGCCTCCATGGTTTCAGATGCAAAATCAGCACTTAATCTTATTGAGCTTCCCTTGTATGTGATGGTTCTTTCTTCTCTTGCTGTTTTCAGTATTCTCTCTTTGTCTGGAATATTGGACAATTTTTCATGAATGTATCTTGGAGTAGCTCTGTTAAAATTTATACTCTTTGGGCTTCATGGCACTTCCTGGACATGTATATCCATATCCTTCAATATAGCTGGGAAGTTTTCAGCCATTATTTTCTCCAACACTCCTTCTGTCCCTTTCCCTTCTCCTTTCCCTCTTGGATGCCTATAATGCATAAGCTTATGCATTTCTGGTTGTCATTCCAGTATCTAAGTCCCTCCTGGATTTTTTTCCTAACTTTTTATCTATTGTTCTACTTTTTGTTTGATTTCAGATGTAGTGTCTTCCACATCGCTGATTCTTTCCTCTGCCTGTTCACATCTGCTGTTATGTGCTTCCAGTGTATTTTTGATTTACTGTATTTTACCATTCATCACCATCATTGCCCTTATCTTTTTATGTATGCTTACAATTTCCTCAGTATGTTCACATTGTCTTCTTAATATCCTTAATTTCTTCCTTCACTTCATTAAGTTGAATAATGGTATTTGTTTGGATGTCTCTAATTAGTTTGTCCATGTTCTGCATCTCTTCCTGTTTTTAGTTTATTCAATAGCCTGGGCCATGTCTTCCTGTTACTTAGTATTGCTTATAATTTTTTGTTGGTGTCTTGGCATCTGTTTATCTTGTTGGGTTTATTCAGTTGGTTAGCCTCTCTTGTTACTCTAGGATTTTATTTTATTTTTTGTGTGTGTGTTTTTGGTAAGGTTTAGATTTGATACTTGGTTCCTTTTATTCTATTTGCTTGTTCTTGTCTATGTTCCCTTGGATAAAATTTGGGACCACAGAAAAGGAAGCATAAAAGGAGAGAAAAAGAAAAATAGTAATAATAATAATATAAATGTAGAAGAGGAACTTTTTAAGACCTAGGAAAATAACTAATTAACATGAGTAAAAAAAATCATAAGATGTACAGAAAATTAAGAATAAATAAGTGAATTAGAAAAAATGAAATGAGAAACAAAATATAGGAATATATATAGAAATATTTAAAATTCTGGAATGATGAGAAGAGAGGAAAAGAAAACGGGAAAAAAGAGAAATAAAAAAGAAAGAATAAGAGAGAGAAATAGAAACAACAGCAACAACAAAAAAACAAACAATTGAAGACCAAACAAAAAATGGTGGATAGAAAGGAAAACAAAAGAAAACAGAAGATAGAAAAATGAAGAAAATAAAAAAATAATGTAGGTAGAAAAAATTAAAGAAAAAAAACTTGGAAACAAAAGGGGAAACACAACAAACAGGAAATAAAAAACAGCAGCAACTAAAATCAAACAAACAGAAAAAAAAAAACAAGGAAAAACAGCCTTCCCTCTTAGGCCCCTAAGGAAGCTGCCATTGTTTATCAATCACCCAGCAACCTTCCTTCTGCAAATGATGTACCAATTTTTATCAAGTAAAATAAGAGAAAAGAGAAAGAAACTTAAAAAAAAAAAATCATTCAAGAAAACCTGAAACAAAAAGAATATCTATATGTTCCCTGTCAGAAGGTATCAGCTGGATTCCTGATAACATGGTGGATAATGCCTTGGATCACTTTTCTAAGGAGACCAAGGAATCTAACCAGGGGCCTCATATATTCAAAGCAGGAATTCCTCCACTGAGCTAATTGTCTCCTTAGGTTAATTAGGCTTCATAAAGCTATCTTCCCCATTTCCCCCAGGCATTGTAGACTTCTACAGGTTGTTAGAGACCTGTTGATTAGGTGCCTGTCCCTGCCCCCTATCTAATCTAGTTCCCCTCTCTCCCCAAGCAGCTGGGCATGACAGCCCTACTGAGCAGATCCCACTCCCTTCACCCATCAGGTCATGGTTCCACCCAAGATTCACAGGGAGCTCATCTGGCAAAACACACCAAAAGAAGCCACTCTCCACCCTCTGTCAGACCCTTCTTCTTGCCAGGGAATACTGCCTTCCAGTCCATTGGCAGCAGCAAACCAAGGCCTCCACCAAGTATACTTGCCTGAGGGTGGGGTATAAGTACACTTTCCAGGCACAGGAGCAAGCAAATCACAGTTTTACTTTGACTTCTTTATATTTCCAGTACCCTTGTAGATGTCTCAGAGCACCTTCCTGTTCTATGTATATCCAAAATAGTTCTTTTAGATAGGTCCCTGCCTTCTCTCCACTTTTGTGTGTGTGTGTGTGTGAGAGGGTCAGACTCTTCGTACCTACTTTGGCACCATTTTTTCTGGAAATCTCCTCTTTGTTTTTTATTAATATAATTTTTTTTATTTTTTAAAAGAAACTTAGATTACATAAATGTTACACAAGAAAAACAGGATTCTCATATGGCCCATTCCCTAGCACGCCTACATTTTTCCACATCAACAACATCCTACATTAGTGGGGAATATTTGCCACAATTGATGAGCACATCTTCGGGCATTGCCACTAAGCAATGATTATAGTTTACGTACTAAATAATAAGGACTGAGTCCTCCAAACATTGGTGTTGTACTCTACAAACATTCAACATCACCCTTAGCAATTGGGATTCACTCCTGCAGTACAGTGGGTTAAAATATTAAATACTATGAATTGAGACTGCCCCAGATCTATTCATTTTTTTGAGCTGATATTGGCTAAGAAGATTACTTATTATACTCTAACAGTAACCATGTGTTTGTTTCTGTCAGTTTTGTCAAACACAAGGATTGTCTCAATCTTTTATTCATTATATTTTCTAAGCCTAAAATATCAGTGTATAGAAAGTTTAAGGCAGAGTTTTCCATGTCATCTGTTGAAAACATGAAGAATTGATTTATCTTTCTAGTATCTGTCATTTCCACTGTGATAAACATTTCATGTTACCTGTGCTGTATTCAAATATCCATGAAATAGATTTGACTATTTTGATATGTTTGCATTTGTTTTTATTTATTTCCTCCTGAGATACCTAGACCCTACTTACTGATTTTGTAACCATATTTCAGATGCACCAATAGTAATTAGCTCAGAAAGGAAATAAGGATAAAAAGTGAATAAAGACAGAGAACACAGAGTATAAAATGAAAGGTAAAAAGAAAGATACTTAAGTTATGTGATAGGAATAATTAAAGGATTTATTAAACGTGAGTATATTCAGGGAGAATATGATGAAGGAAAGCTATTGTAAAAACCAGTGGGTAATATTGACACATTCTCTAATATTAATTTAATGGGTTTGGAGAATGTTATATTGCTAACAAAGGAAGAACAACATGCTGTAAAGACAAATTACCCTAAGTTAAAAATGTTTCTACTGAAGAGAACCCAAATAATTCAGTAAAGTTACCATATGAAAAGGAGGATTTTTGTTTTAGAAGATACATAAAACAATTGTGAGTTAAATTCCCTGAATTAATGTACATTCTTTAGACATACAATTTTCTCATGATTTTATATTTAGTCACTATAAAGCTTTGGGGAAAAACACTTAAATCATTTTTAACTATTCTCTGCTCCCAAAAAACAAACAACAAACAAC
>JAKSZT010054129.1:678500-734361 GCA_026826555.1 Tolypeutes matacus
TACGGTAAAATCTGATGATATTAGGAATTGTAATAATTAAAATTTGAGATAAAGTTTTAAACTGAGCATAAGCTTTTGGTTATTATATTGTGGAAAAAGAGGAGTCTACATGGGAAATGAGGCTCAATACAAGTACAGCAGTTAGCCTCATCTAGAAAGAGAAAAAGGCAATAGCTCACCCCAATCAATAAAGCCTTGCCCTCAATCTCCTTGATCAGGCCAAAAATCATCAACAAACATGAGCAGAATCCTAGAAGAGCTTCCACTCTCCTGAAAGTTTTACCCAGCCAAAGAACCCAAAATCATCCTTACCAGATAATTGCCTCGAGGTAGCTCTGGGCTGCAAATCCTCTGAACTGGACTTGGACATTGGAGGTGGACAGGAAGAAGAAGGAAGGAGGAAAGAAAGGACCTACATGCTAGTTGTGTAGCCCAAACCTGAGTATTTCATTTCATTATATAATTCATACTGATTTTTTTCTGAATATTTGGACTGACATATTTATTGCAATTGGAAATTGACCTTGCAGAATCCTAAGTTTACAATGAGAAGAACCTGAAGGAGAGACGAGTTTGAAATTGATTCCAAATGGAATAAGCTAAAATAAATTTCCTAGCTTCCAAACAGGGCAGATCCACTTTGATTTACTGACTTTCCTTTTGTAACAGTATGGGAAAAAAAGGGTGTTGGATTTATCACACAAATGTTTGAGAATCACATTGTTATACTCTATGAATTCTCTATTTTATAGTTATTGAAAAAATTCAAAGTTTGCAATATATGATATAATAAATTCACAAATAAATATTAAATGCAATATAGACTTTATCATCTCCACAGTGCTATATTAGAGAAAATAAGGCACATAAAATTCAGTAGTCAGAATGCCTGAATATTGATATAAATTATAAAATTTAGCAAGCATGAGCCAGATATTTTGGCTCTTACAGTTTATACAAATTGGGGCTTTAAAAAAATAAATTCTAAATGAAAATCAATGCAAAAATGTGAATATGTAATAAGAATGAAAGATAAAAATACAAATTCAGTCATGAACAAATTGACAATGGTCATATGATTCATGAAATCCATATATGAAATTATTTCTCTTAATTATATTCACACACCTCAGTATACGGGTGCTGAGAGTGTCTTTAGTAGTCATTACCACCAAGAACAGATAGCATTATCTAATTATATGTCATTAATTCATACCACATAAATATATTCACTAGTATTAAATAAAGCTGTAACTCAATTTACACATAGCTTGCTCCCAATAAATCCTGTAGACGTTCCATTGCAACATAACATGAGGTCAGTACAATGCAGTTGAAGAGAAAATGGAAAGATATGATGGCCTGAATTGAGGATAGATATGATCATGATGACCAACTTGAACATGATCATGTTAATTACAAAACATTTACAAATGTAGATCACTGTGTAAGTGCATTTCTAAGGCTCCACAAAGGGTCTTTGAAGTGCAATTGAGGAACCATAATATATAAGCTTCATTACGCACACCTATTCCCTGCCTCTCTCTTTAAGGATATGGAAATATAAAAAATATAAAACACATTCATAGTTTTGTTATCAGTGGAAATGCTTCAAATAGTGACTCTATTAAGAGTTTAATCAATGTTTTATGAATACACTCCTACATTGGGAAAAAGACAACATTGCAGTTTATTTTAGCTGCAAATCATATATAGGAATTAATTTTCTATCTACCAATATAAAAAAGCATCTGCATTATGTCTACAAATAATATAATATGTTTATATAATTTTTACATAAAATCTAATAACAATCCCTCCGTTATATTCCTGAAGAGATAACTGGATAAAATGGGACAACAGAATCAGAGAGTGCTGCCTGAATTCATTCTCCTGGAAGTTAGAAGGTGCCCCAAGCTGCAGGCTTCACTCTTTGGGGTCTTTCTCATCATCTACATGGTAACAGTGGTGGGCAACCTGGCATGATCATCCTGACCAAGGTGGACTCTCACCTCCACACACCTATGTATATTTTTATCAGACAACTGGCTTTCATTGATCTTGACAATTCTACTGTCATTTGTTGGAAGATGCTGGTAAATTTTGTCATGGATCAAAATTCCATTTCTTATTATGCTTGTGCTGCACAGCTGGCCTTTTTCCTTTTGTTCATTATCAGTAAGTTTTTCATCTTGTCAGCCATGGCATATGACTGCTATGTGGCCATATGTAAGCCTCTGCTCTACAATGTTATCATGACCCAGAGAATTTGTCATGTACTTGTGGGTGTCCCCTACCTCTACAGCACCTTTCAGTCTCTGATGTAGGACAGGGAAAGAGTGGTTAAGGAGACTTTTTATGTCATTTTTGTTATATTTTCAAATGATATTGAATTACTGTAATTTAAGGACTTACAAAACAGAATTTGTCAGAAGGTTATGGGAGTGGGTGGCCTGAAAGTAAAAGTACACCAAATAATTCCAGAGGTCACAGTTATTGTATGCTCTGCCACCCCATGAGCAACAGAACATGCCTCTGAGCCCAGGCATAAGAAGGTTTGATATGCTTCTCTGTCCCAGCTCCAGATACTCCCTGCTTCCCTGTCTCCCAATCACTTCTTCAAATGATCTAAGAAACCATCAGAAAAATCACAGCCTTGCTTCAAAATTCCATTTTTCTTTTTTTGATAGGTATAGACAGAGTAATAAATTCTGTGGCATCTGGTAGTCAGGCAGAATGTGTTTACCTCAAATGAGTTGATATTTTAGTCCCAGGTCATTTCTGTCCTGCCAAATAGGAAGGGCACAATTGAAACTTGTTTAGCTTATTCAAGCCCATATTGGCCATATTTCCTAAAAAATTAACATGCAGACTTTAGCTAGTTGAATTTAAAAAATCAAATACAAAACCACATGGGTCTCAGCACTTCAGTCAGAGTTCTACCCTAGACTCAGAATATGTCCTACTATGCAAATATTTTGCAAGCTCTAATGAGTTGCCAGAAACTGTCGTATTTGCAGTGCTCCAAATAAAATGTGCTATTTTACAAGTCCCCTGAGTCGAAATTCATTTTAAATCTCTTCAATAAGGTGTTTTATTTTATTTACTTTTTATTTTTTTTTATTTTTGGAAGTACCGGGGTTTGAACCTGGGACCTTGTACATGCAGAGCAGGCACTCAACCACTGAGCTATACCCGCTTCACTCTGCAGAAAAAAAAAATGAAAAATAAAAGAAATTGGCTAGTTCTAGCATTAGGGAATATGGCATTCCAGACACTGCTCTAATCTCTATACATGTAATAACTCAAACTCCACACACACACAAAAAAACTAGGTTTTTTAATATTTCTATGTAATTATACAGGGAAGAAAACTCAAGGTTGTTAGGCATCTTCCACAGGAAATTGGGCAGAAGCATGATATTTTCATAGGCCCCACTGAGCACCACTCCAAACACATATTTTGAGGGAGTTGCATTAAGAAAAATGTTCTTCTTTTGCTATGGCAGATAAAGGCTAAACTACAGGAATGACTGCCTTGCTTTACTAATTTCATTAATGAAATTACATTTTATGTTGTTACTTAAATAAATCTGAATCTCTGGTATAATTCCTAGTTTTACACTCTCCCCAGAAAGCATCAGTCACTCCAGACCCCACCCCTACTTCTCTGTTGCTTACCTATGATGACTCCAGTGGCTCAACCTTGCATCCCATTCCCTTCTTGGTCTTCTGCCTGGCCTCTAAAACCCTCCTGAGTGGTTGCCCCTCTTTATTCTGTTCTTGTTCTGTCCTTAGACCATTTACTCCCCACTACCAACACCCCTGAACCAAAACACTCACAAACAACCAACCTCTATCTCTTACTCCTAAACTCTCCAATCTTTTTCTCACGTTCAGCACACACAGATCAATAGGTGAAACAACATACCTTGATACACACAGATATCCCTACCTGAGGTGTTGGACATCAAGGCTATCAGAAACAGATATAAGTTTTCTGCCTTCACTCTGAAGGATATCATTTAAAACGGAAATGCTAAGAGGCACTTATACTCAGAGAAAAGCAATTTTGACATTTACTGGTATAGCGTGCAAGGGATTATCACTATTCATCCACCACAAGCTATAGGCTCCTCATTGTCATCTGGCCAATAGGTGATTCACCTCAGAAATCACATGCTTAGAGTCCACTTCCAAGAACCATTTGCAGCACCAAATATCTTATCTAGGGGCTTTAGAAGCAGAACTTGAAATGGGAATTATCATATTAGAGATTTATTGAGGGAATGCTCTAAGGCAGGGATTCTTAGCAAGGGGTCCACAAGCTTGAATTGAAATAAAAAAACCCAACATTATTCTTGTGGGGATGTGTTGTTGTGGGTGAGATACATTTATTAAATAATACACAATATAGTGTGGGCTTAATAAGGGGTCCATGGTTTTCACCTGACTGACAAAGAATTCTGTGGAACAAAAAGGGTTAAGAACTCCTGCTCTAAGAAGATGGGGAATAGAGAAGCAACATGGGTAGAGGAAGAAATCCAATCAAGGAAGTAATCTCAGCTGAAGACTTGCTTCAACCTGAGCCCACACAGAGCTTTGCAGCACAAATTATATTACAGAGATAGTTTAACCTTGAGGCAATATGTCAGTTTTTTTTGTACAACCATCCTGTGTAATCAATCTGCCATTGGTCATTGGCTACCTCGGGAAGATGCTTACATCCCATTTGGCCAAGAGTGCTCAATAAACATTCACAGCATTTGGGGAATAGGTACACCAGCCTCCTGAAGGGGATCTGGTCAGGAAACCAACCGTATCCTCTAGGAATTTGCTGGAGAAGGGACACACATTATTGGAAGTTATGGTTGGTGAATGTGGTCTGTTTCTTGACTTTATGGTGAATTCATGGTTATTCACTCCATTACTGTTCTTTACATTGTAAAATTGTGTTTTACTAATTATTCTGCCTTTTTTATTTCATAATAAAATGGAAATGTGGAATAAGGCAAGTCAAAAGCAAGTTAAGTAATAGACACAGTATGATATTATTTCCATGAAAAGTACAAATTACCACCTCAAAACAAATCTATATATTTTTGTCAGTACTTAAATTTTTTTGTAATAAAACACTGAACATTATCCAAAATGTTCACATATGGGGACACACACAGAGTACAGGGACTAAGATCAGGGCAGGAGGTCAACAGGAACTTATGCTTTTTCTTGCTATTCATATTCATCTCTTATTTGAGTAGTGAAAATAATAAAGATAAAATATAAGTGAGTTATGAGGGTTTCCAGTTCCAGGTAAGATGCAGTAAACAATCTCCATTGTATAACTCCAACTGAATGCAACTAAAATCTGGAGAGAATCCATGGGGACTTTATTCGAGTACTCTGAAAAATGAATGGTAGCAGGTAAATTAGGGAAACAGAACTCAATGTATGAACAAAAGTGTTCACCTTGGAGTCACATGCAGTCCAAATCACAGAACTATGCACCAGGCACAGACAGAATGAGCTCTAAGAGAAAAATTCTCTTTTTCATCTGAGTAGGAAAGAGGGATCATAAAGGACAAAGATGGGCAGAAGGGTAGACATCTAATACTAAGGGAACACTATCCACTTTGAACAAAGTACCATAATCCAAAGAGGGTGGTGAGAATCCCTAAGGATTTTTTCTCTCTATCCTCCCATTATTTGGCCCATGAGTTAGACCCAGGCACCTGAAGTACATGATAGAATGTGATAAAATCTCACATTCTGATTTGCCTGAGAACCAGGAAGAAGAAACTCTCAGAATTCAGAAAATGCCAGCCCAATTTTGAAAATGAGACATCTAAAGAAATAGACCTATAAATTTGTGTATAGACTGATGTCTTCACCTCTGAGCTGCACAAGCGTGGATTTGACCATAAACAATGCACCAAAGATTTTGAAAACTGGAATATCACACTGTTCAGGTCCCAGATTAGGTGTCACATACATGGCATAGACTAGAGTAGCTTTGCAGGGCCTTGTAAACTGTACTGATTTTTGAGCCACAGCATGCAGAAGGCAGGCTGGAACTTGGAGAAGGAACCCAACTGGGTCAAATGCCTGCTAAGAGAATAAAATAAACTTTTCCCCTTACACTTAAGAATGAACTAGAATATCATACTATAATATCCAAAATGTCCAGGAAACAAATCAAAATTACTTGACACATGAAGAAACAGGAATTTCCAGGAATAAGCAACCAAAAAATGCCAACCCAAATGACTTTAATACTAGACTCATAGAAAACTGTTTTAAGACAGCTATTATGACCATGTTCCAAGAAGTTAGGGAGAGAACTTCCAGGAAAGATGACAGAATAGGGACCTCTGTGACTCAGTTCTTCCACCAAAACAACTATTAAACAGGCAGGAACTGTCTTTAATGACTATTCAGGGTATCCAGAGGCCAGAAGAGCACTGTACAGCATCCAGAGGAAAGAGTGGGAGGAAGAGGCTGATAAACTATGGGAGAGAACTGTGAATTGCTCTATCCATGAAGGAGCTACCAGTGCATATTCCATACTCTTTTTTTTAAATTTTATACACTGCTTTATTAAGGAAATATAAGAAATAAGACCAACCACAATATTTTTTTTGCTGTTTGAAGACAATTTAATTATCTATTATCTTCTCTTTATAAGAATAATAAAAAAAAGATGAAAAAAATAAGAAGTTTGGGCTTACTGAAATGCATGACATTTGCTGCAAAGTGTGCAATCAATGATATCTGGTGTAATCACATTGTTGTGCATTCCTCACTTCAATCATTTTTAGAGAATTTTCATTATTCCAATAATAGTAATAAAAAACAAAAAAAGAAACACACAAAAAACTCATCACTTCTCAATCTCTCTATGACTTCACTGCCATACACATCTGCTATTATGTTTCCATCTCTGTAATTTATTTGAATTTATTTGTATTTATATTTATATTTTGTAGAAATAGTCTTATATGCAAAATCATACATACTCGTATTTCACAAAGGTTCCCCTATATTAGTAGAAGTAGCTTTCCTTCTACTAATATACATGACCTTAGACTTTCCCTTTCAGCCACTGTCATACCCATATAACTCACCCACATAACTCTGCTAGTTACAAACACCATGATGTGCTTTCATCATTTCTATTCATTTCAAAAGATCTACAAACAATCTTTTTACCAATTCTGCACAAATTAACCATCATCTTTCCATTCTCTACCTTTATTCTATCTTCTGGGCACCTATGTTCTAATTATTAATGCAATATATTTAGTTCATAATAGTATAATCATTCAGTATCTGCACTTTTGTGTCTGGCTTGCTTCACACAATATAAAGCATTTTTTCTGTATGCAATTTCTTGACCAGCCAGCAGATGGTGTTTGTCAGGGAACCTTTCCACAGAGGTGTTTCCTTCAACCTTAACTTTCCAGTCCTTCTTATCTGGCCAGATTTCAAATTCAAAGTGGGCTTTTTTGCCCAAATTCACTGAAAAGAAGCTGCCCAACTCACCTTTGCCCTTCCCTTGTAATAGCTGACAGAGAATAAGTTGTCTGTCCCCCTCTCAGTTGGCTGCAGTGAGCCAGGGACATTTTCCAGGCTTCATGCCTTTGAAGTGGGGGATGGATGCTCTATGGCCATCCCAGGGGTTTTCTAACTCATGTTTGTTGTTTTGGGCTCATTATTTCTCTGTCCCTCATCCTCCTGTGAGTTGTGCAGCACTGTCCTAGTCTGCTGAATCCCAAGCAGGTCCCTCTGACAGCTTTTGGACCTTCTTCTGTTGCTTTTGTGAAAGAGTTGATCCCTGCCTGCCTACACCAATGTCATCTTCCCAGAACTCCTCCCAACCACCCATCCCCTACTTTTACAGCAAGCCACTATACGTCCAGCCCCTTCCTCACTGCTGGTGACAGAAAGGGTTTTAAAAATCACCTTTATCCAAGATCAAGAATGGGCACACCTGATCACTGATCAAGGCTTTTGATTAGGGAATTCAGATCATGGGGCGCTAGCTCTGAGGGGAGTTATTGTGTTAACCCACCATGGACAAAAGTGGTGGCCACCATTATTTCAACCCTCCATGGACAAATTGGAAGTGGTGGATATTTAAAGATGCAAGGCTTTGTCAGGGCTACAGGGGACAGTTAGTTGAAGGGCTGCATATATTTGGCAAGCCAGGAAAGCCAAGCTATAGGGAACTGTTAGAGAAGATTTGGGACCTTTCATGATCTTCTCTCCAGGGCAATTTGGAGATTGTCTGCACCCCTTTCATGGGTCTCTGGCCAAGTCTTAACTGTTAAAAACCATCTTGGGGAAGTCTTTTACTGGGCGACACTCCTCCCCAAATTTAAACTTCAGGCAAAAGCAGCATGTGATAATAAAAGGAAGAAAAAATAGTTAAAGGCTGACAACTGGCACAAAGGTGAGCCTGCTACATATACCCAGGAGAGGGTACAACGAAATTGCTTTAAACAGGGAACCCCAAAAGACTAACAAGAACACCCCCTGGAAAAGACAGATCCCAAGAGCACATTGGAGCTGGCTGAAGAAAAGATCAGTGAGCACAGTGGATTGTGGATGGAGTCCTGCCTGGGGGTCTGTTCTGTGGGAGCATGGAGTGAGAAGCTTGGGACATCTATCTGTGCAGATCGATGGTGTGAACTGAACAGTAGAGATTCATGAGTTTCAAGCCTGCCTGTGGTGGATAACACAGACGGCTGAGCCCCAAACTTAGGGGAAAAAAAAAGCCGGCTGCCAGCCTGGGAGTCACAGGTCCAACCGGCCTGGTGGGATAGGGCAATATCTGAGAGTGGGGGGGCTCTGGCAAAGGCACGAGAGAGCTCTATTTTCTGGGGATTTGGCTGCCTGGAGCCCCTTGCAACTTGGGTGAACAAAACAGCTGGAGTGAATCAGCACCCAGTGGAGGGGAGGGGTGAATCTGTTGAGGGAGTTGATTTGCCAAGCTGCCCAGGTATAAGCCCCGAGCCCTGCGGAGCCAGGTAGAGGGGTCACTCTCTGAGAGAGGGAGGGTTCTGGCGGAGGACAGGGAGGGGATTTTTTTTTTTTTTTTTGCCATCGATTTGGCTGCCTGGACGCCCTCATAGATTTGGGGAGCAGATAAGCTGGCTTGAAGCAGTGCCAGGCTGAGGGGAGAGGCGAATCTGCTGAAGAAACTTGATTTAGCCAACAGCCCGGTGAAGCTGGGGCTTGGTGCCAGAAGGGGCAGTCAGCAGTGTTTAGCATTCTGCACTGACTAATACCAGAGCTTCAGCTCTCCTGGGGAGTCCAGGAAATGGGAAGTGCTTGATTAGTTTCGACAAGCCCAGTTAGGTTTCCCTCTGTGAGGGGGGTGGTCTAGAGGAGGACTTATTTTGGGTCCTGTATTTTGCCAAAAAAAAAAAAAAAAAGAGATGGTCACTTTAATAAATGAAAGACAAATTCTTTTCAATTTAGTTTAATAGCTAAAAGCTGTTTCATGACCTGCATATAGAACCCTGTGGGGAAATTGATTGATAAACATAAGCAGGCAGAGAGGATCCACGGGGATCCTTGATACTCCTTAGCTTTGTTTGACTGCTTCCCTGTGTAGTTGTTTGGCTTTACTCTGTTTATTTGTTGTCTTTTGCTTTTCTTTCCTCTTTCTTCCCCCTTTCTTTTTCCTTTCATTTTTTAAAAATTAGGTGCTGCTAGCTTGTCTCTTCTTTGCTGTGCTGCTTCTTCAATAATTTCCCATACTCTGTCTATATTGATTTTGTATTCCAAACTATCTCTTAACCTTCCTTCATCCCTCTGCCATCTGCTGTCTGTTGTGGCTCATATATACCACATTTTTTCATATGTCCACAACTTAAGGGTGTCAATTTCTATTCTATCTATTTTGTTTTCTTCTTTTTTTATTAATATTAACTTTTTCCTTTCAGCCCTTTCTTTACTCTTTCTCTCCCTCCTCATAATTCTAACCTTATAAATCATTATATATATATTGCTCAATTGGGTTTCCCAGTCCATTGTAGGTACTCCACATTTTTTTCTATTACTCTACACTGCCTACATGAGTTAAATCGTCATTGCATTAAGTCTCATTTGGCCCCACTTCTAACTTTTATCAATATTACTATTATCCTTCTTCCTTCCTCACATCTTTCGATTGCTCTGGCCCTAATCTTTTGCCTTCAAGGGAACATAGAAAGAAACAAGGAAATAAAATAAGAAGAAAAAGTGTCAAAGAGAAAACTTAACACACATGCAGAAACACCAGCTAAATAAAACGCTAGAGCAGAGAGAGAAGCTAATCAACTGAATAAACCCATCAAGATAAAATGATGACTAGAGGGCAACAAAAAATTACAAACCACACAGAGAAACAGGAAAACATGGACCAATCCAATGAACAAACTAAAAACCAGGAAGTGATGCAGAACATCGAACAACTAATCAAAGCTATCCAAACAAATATCATGTACCAACTTAAAGAAGTGAAGGAAGAGATTAAGGATATAAAAAAGACACTGGGACAACATACTGAAGAAATTTTAAACTTACCCAAAAAGATAACGGATATGATGGTGATCAATGGCACAATCTAAGAAATCAAAAAGATGCTGGATTCACATTACAGCAGATTTGAACAGGCAGAAGAAAGAATTAGTGATGTGGAAGACAATACAACTGAAATCAAACAGATAGTAGAACAGATAGACAAAAAAGATAGAAAAAATCCAGGAGGGACTCAGGGAATTAACCAAAAACACAAAACACACAAATATATGCATTATGCGCATACCAGAAGGAGAAGAGAAGGGAAAGGGAACAGAAGGAGCGTTGAAGGAAATAATGGTTGAAAACTTCCCAAACTGATTGAGAGAGATGGATGTGCAGATCCAGCAAACACAGTGCATCCCAAATAGTATAAATCCCAACAGAACAACTCCAAGACATATAGTTATCAAAATGTCCAATTCTCAAGACAAAGAGAAAATACTCAAGGCAGCAAGAGGAAAGAGAACCATCACATACAAGGGAAGCACAATAAGATTAAGTGCTGATTTTTCGCTGAATCCATGGAGGCAAAAGACAGTGGTATCGCATAGCCAAAATACTAAAAGAAAAAAAACTTTCGGTCACGAATTCTCTATCCAGCAAATCTGGCATTCAAAAATGATGGAGAGTTCAAAATATTCACAGATAAATGGAAATTAAGAGAGTATGTGTGATGGTTAGGCTAATGTGTCAACTCGGCCAGGTAATTGTGTCCAGGTGTTTGTTCCAGCAAGCACTGGGCTAATTGTAATACAAGAGCATTTATGGACTTCAATCATCAGTGAGTTTACTGCATGGATGGCTGATTACCTCTGCATCAATCAGGGAGATTACATCATCAATGGGTGGCACTTTTATCAATCAGTTGAATGACTTAAAAGCGGAAGTGATTTCAACATTCAGAGAGAATTTCCCAGCTCGTCGTTAGACAGGCAACTTCTCCCAGAAACTCATGAACGACCTTTCATCGGGTTTTCATCAGAGCCACTGGTTTGCAGCCTGCCTGCAAAATCTGGACTTCTGCATCCCCACAGTCATGTGAGAGACTCTTTTAAAATTTCATATTATTGACAGATATCTCCTGCTGATTCTGTTTCCTGAGAGAACCCTGACTAATACAGTATGTCAATAAGAAACCTGCACTTCAAGAAATACTAAAGGAAGTTATACAAGTTGAAAGGAAAAAACAAGTGAGAGACAGTTGGAGGAGAGTTTAAAAAGAACTATAAAGACAAAAACAGAAACAAAACAACATATGACATACATTAACCCAAAGAAAAACTAGCTGAAGTAAGAAATTCGTTACAATAAATAACACTGAATGTTAATGGATTAAATTCACCAATCAATGGACACAGATTGGCAGAATGGATAAGGAAATATGATCCATCTATAAGCTGTCTACAAGAAACCCACCTTCGACCCAGGGATTCAAAGAGGCTGAAAGTGAATGGCTGGAAAACCATTTTACAAGCTAACAATGGCCAAAAAAGAGCAGAAGTAGTTATTCTAATATGAGACAAAATAGACTTTAAATGGAAAACTATTGTAAGTAACAAAGATGGACACCATATATTCGTAAAGGGGTAAACTCTCAAGAAGAGAGAACTATCATAAACATTTATGCACCTAAACAGGGTGCCTCAAAATACTTGAGACAAACGCTGGAAAAACTAAGTGGAAAATAAATGCCTCTACAATTATAGCAATGGACTTTAATACACTATTATGATCATTAGACAGAACATCTAGACAGAGAATCAATAAAGAAACAAAGGCTCTCGACAATACATTAGAGGACCTGGACTAAATAGACATACAGAACACTACACCCAAATACAGCAGAATTTACATTCTTTTCGAGTGCACATGGATCATCCTCCAAAATAGACCACATGCTAGGCCACAGAACAACTCTCAGTGAATTCAGAAAGATTAAGATTATGCAAAGTAATTTATCTGACCACAACGGAATGAAATTGGAAATCACGAAGGGCTAGAGAAACAAGTTAGGCACAAGGATATGGAAGTTAAACAACACACTCTTAGACAAACAGTGGGTCAAGGAAGAAATATCAAAAGAAATCAGTAACTACATTGAAACTAATGAAAATGACAACACAACATATCAAAACCCATGGGATGCAGTGAAAGCAGTCCTAAGAGGGAAGTTCATAGCCACAAATACATATATTAAAAAAGAAAACAGAGCAAAAATTGATGACCTAACTGCACACTTGGAGGAATTGGAAAAACAACAACAAACTAAACCTAAAGGAAGTAGAAAGAAGGAAGTAACAAAGATTAGAGCAGAACTATATGAAATAGAGAATAAGAATGCACTAGAAACAATAAAGAAAACCAAAAGCTGGTTCTTCAAGACTATCAATAAAATTGATAAACCCTTAGCCAGACTAACAAAGAAAAAGTGAGAACAGATGCAAATACACAAAATAAGGAATGAGCAAGGGGATATCACCACTGACCCCACAGAAATGAAGAGTATCATAAGAGGATACTTTGAAAAATTATATGCCAACAACAATGTTAATTTAGAGGAAATGGATAAGTTTCTAAAAACTCACAATAAAGAAGAAACTGATGAACTCAACAGTCCAATTACAAGTAAAGTGATGGACTCAGTCATCAAAAACCTCCCAACTAAGAAGAGCCCAGGACCAGATGGATTCACAGCTGAATTCTACTAAACATTCTAACACCAATTCTGCTTAAGCTCTTCCAAAAAATAGAAATAGAAGGAATATTGCCTAACTCATTCTATGATGCCAACATTACCCTAATACCAAAACCAAACAAAGATACCACAGGAAAGGAAAATTACAGACCAGTTTCTCTAATGAACCCAGATGCTAAAATCCTCAACAAAATACTTGCTAATTGCATTCAACAACATATCAAAAGGATTATACACCATGACCAAGAGGGTTTCATCCCAGGTATGCAAGGATGGTTCAATACAAGAAAATGAATCAATGTAATATACCACATAAAGAGATTGAAAGAAAAAAATCACATGATCATCTCTATAGCTGCAGAAAAAGCAATTGATAAAATACAGGATTCTTTTCTGATAAAAACACTACAAAAGATAGGAATAGAAGGAAACTTTCTGAATATGATAAAGGGTATATATGAAAAACCCAAAGCTAACATCATCTTCAATGGTGAAATCCTAAAATCCTTCCCCTGAGATCGGGAACAAGACAACGATGCCCAATATCACCACTCCTATTTAACATTGTCTTAGAAGGGCTTGCATGAGTCCTGAGTCAAGAAAAGGATATAAAAGGCATCCAGATTGGAAAAGAAGTAAAAATTTCATTATTTGCAGACAACATGATCCTATACATAGAAAACCCTAAGAAATCTACAACAAAGCTTCTAGAACTTATAAAGGAGTTCAGTAATGTTGCAGGCTATAAGATCAATGCTCAAAAATCAGTAGCATTTCTGTACACCAATAACAAGCAATCTGAGGATGAAATCAAGAAAATATACCATTTACAATAGTAACTAAAAGAATCAAATACTTAGGAATAAATTTAACTAAAGCTGTAAAGGAATTATATATAGAAAGCTACACAACACTGTTAAAGGAAATCAAAGAAGACTTAAATAAATGGAAAAATATTCCCTGTTCATGGATAGGAAGACTAAACATCATCAAGATGTCTATCCTACCCAAACTAATCTACAGATTTAAAGCAATCCTAATAAAAATCAACAGTATATTTTTTTAAGGAACTGGAAAAACTAACCACAAAATATATTTGGGGAGGTAAGAGGCCCTGAATTGCCAAAGAGATATTGAAAAAGAAAAATGAATTTGGGGTATCACATTACCTGACTTTAAAACATACTACAAAGCTACAGTGTTCAAAACTGTGTGGTATTGGCACAAGGATAGACCTACTGGCCAATGGAACCAAATTGAGAGTTCTGATATAGATCCTCGCATATACAGTCATCTGATATTCGACAAGGCCATGAAGCCCACTCAGTTGGGAGAGAATGGCCTCTTTAAAAAGTGGTGCTTGGAGAACTGGATATACATATGAGATGAGAGAAGAATACCATCTCACACTTTATACAAAAATCAACTCAAGATGGATCAAAGATCTAAATATAAGAGCCAAAACCATAAAGACCTTGGAAGATAATGTAGGGAAGCATCTACAAGACCTTGTAATAGGAAATGGTTTCATGAACTTCACAGCTGAAGCATGAGCAGCAAGAGAAAAAATTGATAAATGGGATCTCATCAAAATGAAAAACTTCTGCACCTCCAAGGATGTTAATAAGAAAATAAAAAGGCCACCTACCCAACAGGAGAAAATATTTGTCAACCATTTATCTGATAGGAGCCTAATATCCTGCATATATAAAGAAATCCTACATATCGAAAATAAAAAGACAAACAACCCCTTTAAAAATGGTCAAGTGACCTGAAAAGACACTTCTCCGAGGAAGAAATACAAATGGCTAAAAAGCACATGACAAAATACTCGACATCGCTAGCTATTAGGGAAATGCAAATAAAAAACCACAGTGAGATACCATCTTACACCCATCAGAATGATGGCTATTAAAAAAACAGCAGAATATAAATGTTGGAGAGGATGTGGAAGAATAGGAACCCTCATCCACTGCTGGCAGGATTGTGCAATGGTACAGCCACTGTGGAGGACAGTTTGGCAATTCCTCAGAAAACTAACAATAGATCTTCCGTATGATCCAGCGATTCCACTACTGGGTATATACCCAGAAGAATTGAAAGCAAAGACACAAACAGATATATGCACACCGATGTTCATAGTGGCATTGTTCACAATTGCCAAAAGTTGGAATCAACCCCGTTGCCCATCACTGAAGAATGGATAAGCAAAATATGGTACATACATAAAATGGAATATTACTCAGCTGTTAGAAGGAGTAAAGTGCTAACACATGGAATAACATGGATGGATATTGAAGACCTTATGTTGAGTGAAGCAAGCCAGGCATTGAAGGATGAACAGTTTATGACCTCACTGATTTGAATTGAGGAAAGTTAACAGTCTCTGAGAACCACTGTCTGAAAGATAGGTTAATAAGGGAGAGAGAAAGAAGGGTAGGTTGTGAGCCATTACCCATATGGACATAATCTATGGTAAAGTGATAGAATATAGCTACATATTGAAGGAGAGGAAAGGTGAGTAGTGATATTACTGGGTTTGGTGGTGCAGTGTTAACAGGTGGGAAGATTAGGCAGGGCAGGTTAGAATATCCAGGGATGTAACTATGAATCTTGTCATCCATGAGCCAAGACAGGGGAGTGTCATATGCCCCAGGGGGATGGGGAGGAAGGAACAGAAAAGATCAAATGGGGCATTTAGTGGTCATGGGAAAAGTTCTTCATTACCTTACATAATGGACACAGAACATAGTAAATATCATCAAAAATATTAACTGTACTGTCTAAAATGTAAACTATACTGTAAACCATTTACAATGTTTAATACCTATGTTTCACTATCTGTATAATAGTTATAACAATGCTACCATCCACAAAAAAAAAAGATTGTAATATGGGGTGGGGAAGGGGGACGGAGTTTGGGTATATGGGAATCTCTAGTATTTTGTGTGTGACTTTGCTGTGACCTAAAACTTCTTTGAAATCTAAATGAAAATTTGGGAGACACTGAGAATGAGAGGGGGAAGGTGTCACGGTTCACACTTGATACACGATAATGTAGTGATAAAAGGAGAAAATATAAAAATAAAAATAATTATAATAATAATTTTAAAAAATAAAAATAAATAAATAAAAACATTTTTTTCTTTTGTTTTTTTCCCATTTTCTTTTTTTGAATATCCCAATCCATTAATTATATTTTATTTTCAGTTTCTTTTTTTCTGAATTTCCTTGTATTTTATCTCTTGCATTTAAGCTTATCATTATTATTTCATTTTCCTTAATTGTATTTGGTTATTATATGGGCTCCATCTTCAAGGAAGGTTTGGGTCACAGAAGGGTTACAATGAGGGTTGCAGATGATCATTGGTTGGGGATGTCTGGGATGGGGGATTCATGGGAGTAAGTTCACCTGAATATACATGAAAGATATATAGAACTGTTCAAATGATCGAGGGATGGTGCATAGTCATGGTGGGTAGACAATCACTTAATAAATGAGGTAATACTGAATTCCCAGTCTGGAGAGCTCTGCCACATTCTCCAAGGGAGCAGCAATGGTTCCCCAAGTTCAGGGGCAGTGTCTGGCAAAAGAGGATGGCCCACTGTTGGGTTCTTGTTATTGATGACTAGGCTTATAAGTTTATGCTCTTGTAATTGAAAGTTGGTCTTCTGTTGTGGGGTGCCTAAGAGTTGCCACTTGAGAGCAACCTTGTTGCTCAAATGTGGCCTCTCTATAAGCAAACCTCAGCATGTGAATGCATTACCTTCCCCCCAACGTGGGACATGACTCCTGGGGATGAGCCTCCCTGGCAACGAGGGACTAATACCAAGTGCCAACTGGAAACATGACTGGGAAAAAACCTTGAATAAAAGGGGGAAAAAGTAAAGACAAATGAGTTCATATGGCTAAGAGACTTCAAAGAGAGTGAGGAGGTCATCCCAGATGTAACGCTTATGTACACCTCAGTAGGATCTCATAGAACACCAAAGTGGATATCACCCCATACAGAGGGACTCCTGAGGGCTGTGGAGACACCCAGGTCCTATATAAGGGGGGATAGCCCCAGAAATTGACCCCTTATCAGTGAGCTCTACTTTGGAATCTGTGCTCCTGAGAGTGATAGAGTTGGAGTCAAATAAGTCCTACCTGCACATGGTCCATCAGTCCCTTCTATTCAAACTAATAGGTGAGTCTGGTGTTTGTAGGTGTACTTCCAGAGACTGGAGCCTCTGGCCTGCCTATGTGCCAACCATGCCTGGAATCTCAGTGGAGCTGCAACTCCTACTCTACAGCTCAATGGACTCACCCAAGTCACCTGGTGAGGAGACGATGATAATGGACAATGGCCATTCCAGGGAATGGAGAGACCCTGCAGCTGAAGGCAGGATAATCTCTTCCACCATATCCATGGGATATAAGCCCCCTCACACTTGGAGATGGAGTGGACATCACCATTCCCATCCCTTCAGCATTGGGGGAAGAGCTATGGACTAGATTGGACTTAATGGTATTCTGTTGTAGACATATTGGGATTCAAGCAATGGAAGAAATTATAACAGTGAGGTGAAAACAGTGGCCACTAGATGCTTTTGGGGCAGGGAAGAGAAGGGCAGTTCTAATAAAGGGGATTTTACAGGACTTGGGGATTGTCCTGAGTGATGTTGTGGCCATGGATATAGACCATTTTACATCAGCATATACCATGCAGAACTGTGTTGTAGAGAGTGTGGTCTACGATATGAACTGTCATCTATGCTTAGTGGCAAAGCCCCAGGGTGTGTATATCCATTGGAGGTGATGTGCCACACTAATGAAGGATGTTTATGTGAGATGTTATGAGAGGAATGGGAGGTGGAGATCAAGGGAATCCCTGTAATTTTCGTGTAGCATATATGTAATCTAAGCATCTTTTAATATATATATATAAACAAAAAACAAAAAACACCATACTCCAAAAAGGCATGCCCCAGGTGCACCCCTCCCCACACATCCCCCATTACCAACTCTCCACACGTGTGATCCTCTACTAACACAGATGCAACCCTTCTGCAATCCAAATGTCCCCCCAAAAAAGCCAAGAAAAGATTAAAAATAAAATAAAAATAAATAAAACAAATAAATACAAAAATTAAAAATTAAAAAATAAGAATAAAAAACTTAAAAATATAATTTAAAAAAAAGAAAAGCAACATATTACATCTGAGGGAAACACAAGTAGATTAAGTGCCAATTGCTCATCAGAAAACATGGACGCAAGTAGGCAATGGGTTGAAATACTTACAGTGCTGAAGGAAACAACTGCCAGCCAATAGTGCTGTATTTGGTGGGAGTCTTTCAAAAATGAGGGAGAGATTAAGACATTCTCAGATAAACAAAAGGTGAGGGAGTTCATCACCACTACAACTATCCCACAAACAATGCTAATGGTAGTTCTTCAGGCTAAAAGGAAAGGGCACTAGACAGTAGTTCAAAGCAGAAAAATAAAGATCTGTGGAAATAGAAATCATTTGTTTAAATATAATGCCAGTATTATTGTATTGCATTGCTTGGTATGTAAATCCACTTAATTCTTACAGATGTGAAAGTACAAATGCATTAAAAAAATGATAAATCTAGATTTTTGGACAGGCAATTTACAAAGATATAAGTGATATCAAGCACAAAAAATTGTAGGGGACAGACAGAAGGGTAGAGGAAAAATATATGTGCATGTTCTTGAAGTTAAAATGATATGAAAATAAATATACTTGTTTTATATTTAAGATGTTAAATTTCAACCTCATGGTTACCACAAAAAATAGATGAAAAATATATTTAGATAGAAACGAGAAGGCACTTAATATAGTACAAGACAAAAAGGAAATAAATATAAAAGTAGGCTTTAATGGAAGGGAAGGACAGCAAAGTTATAAAATTAAAAAGGCTATATATAGTAAATTGGCAGAGGAAAGTCCTGTATCATCAGTATTGAGTTTATTTTTTTTTTAAGGTTTTTGAAAGGCAGAGCTTTCTTTTTTAAAATTTTATTCTTCCCCTCCACTGTTTGTGCTTGCTATCCCTTCTCTGTGTCTGTTCGTTTGTGCCCATCTTCTTCTTCTTTTTTTTTAGGAAGCACCAGGAACCAAATCTGGCACCTCCCACATGGTAGACAGGCACCAAAACTGCTTGAGCCACATCTGCTTCCCCAGTAGTGACTTTAAATGTAAATGGATTAAACTCTCCAGTCAAAAAGCAGAGATTTACAGAATAGATAAAAAGCATGAGCCAACTATAGGCTACTGCAATAGACTCACCTAAAAGCCAAAGATACAAGTAGGTTGAGGATGAAAGGATGGAAAATTATACAATGAAAGTAATAATCAAAAGACAGCTGGGGTGGCTGTACTAATATCAGATAAAATATTTTAAGTAAATAACAAATCTTGTTATAGTATACTGAAGAAGAGGACAATTCAACAGAAGATGTAACAATTATATGCACCTAACAGCAAAGCTTCAAAATATATGACACAAATACTAACATATTTAAGGCAGAAATTGCTGATACTACATGAAGAATAGGACAATTTAACACAACATTCTCATTAATGTATAGAACATCTAATCAGAATATCAATAAGGAAGTTCAGGACTTGAATGATATACTAAACCAACTATATTTAGCAGACATATACAGAACACTGGACCCAACAATAACAGAAAATTCTTTCTTCTTGAGTGCACATGTATGATTCTCCAAGAGAGACCATAGGCTGTGTCACAAAATGAGTTTCAATAAGTTAAAAAATATTGAAATAATAAAACATATATTCTCTGGCCAGAAAATAATGAAGCTAGAAATCAATACAAGAGAAAGAAGTGGAAAAATTCACAAACATGTGGAAATTTAGCAACATATTCTTAAACAACTAATGGGTTAAAGAGGAAATAAGAAGCTTAATTAGGAAATACATTGATGTGAGTGAAAATGAAAATACAACGTGCCAAATCTTATGGGATGAAGCTAAGGCAGTCCTGGGAGGCAAAATTATATCTTTAAATGCTTACATTAAAAAGGAGGAGAGATGTCAAATCAGATCCCCAAATGGAGAACTGGAAGAACTAGATAAAGAAGACAAAACTAAACTCATAGTGAGCAGAAGGAAGGAAATAACAAAGATTAGAATGGAGATGAAAGAGAAAAAAATACAGAGAATCAGCAAAACAAAAGTTTGGTTCTTTGATGAAGATCAATAAAATCATCCAGCATTTCACTAGACTGATTTAAAAAAAGAGAGAGAGTGTAAAACTAATGGAAATCAGCAATGAAAAGTGGGACATTAGAACTGATCCAGGAGAATTAAAAGTAATATAATAGGATAGTATGGACAAAGTATGCCAATAAAATTAGATATCCTTGATGAAATAGAAAAATTGTTAGAAATGCACAAATTGCCTATGTTGACTGAAGAAGAAATTGTAAAAAGATTAAATCAGAATAATAAAACAAAATTTAAAAAAAGAAGAAATAAAGATTGAATCAGTAATCACATATTTGCCAATAAAGGATCAGATGGCTCACAGGAGAATTCTACTAAATATTCCAAGAAGACGTAAAACCAATTCTGCTGAATCTCTTCCAAAAAATTGAAGAGAGAACACCTAACTCATTCTATCATGCCAACATAACTCTCATACCAAAGCCAGATAAAGATACCACAAGAAAAGAAAAGTTCAGACCCAGGCCTCTTATGAATATAGATGCAAAAATCTTCACCAAAACACTAGCAAACCAAGTCCAACAGCATATTAAAAGAATTATACACCATAATAAAGTGGGTTTTATCTCTGCTATGCAAGGTTGGTTCAATAAAAGAAAATCAATTAATATAATACACATTAAGAGAATGAAGGAAAAAAAAAACACACATGATCTTCTCAATTAATGCAGAAAAGGCATTTGACAAAGTACAGCAACTTTTTTGATAAAAGCACTTAGAACCCTGGGATTACAAGAAAATCCCCCAACATGATAAATGGCATATATGAAAAGCCCACAGCTAACATCTACTTAATGGTGAAAGACAGAAAACTATTCCTCTAAGATCAGAAAAATGACACGGATAACCACTCTCATCACTGTTATTCAACATTGTACTGGAAGTTCTTGTCAGAGCAATTAAGCAAGAGAAAAACAAAATCCTCGAAGATCTTTGTGGTCACTCTTCTCTGTAGGTTATTGATTTAGTGCCCTAGTTGCTAAAATAAATACCAAAGAACTGCCTAAACAAAAGAAATTCAGTGGTTAGAAGGCTTGCTTTCTCTTGGGGTTGGTATCTTCTGGATGGCCAGACACTTTTGCAGTACCTTGACTTTTCCATTCACATGGAGGCATCTTCTCCTTTCTTTTCTTATTCCATTGACTTCCATCTTCTGTCTGTTCTCCACAGTTTTCTTCCTCTATGGACTTCTTGAGATAGCCCCCAATAATAAGATTAAACCCATCCTTATTTATCCTGGGTGCATGTTAACTAATGACTTCTTAAAAGTTTCTTTTTACAAATTGGTTCATGCCAAAGGACCAGGAGTTGGGACCTGAACATGTCTTTTGTTGGGGACATGATTCAATCTCTGATAGTAAAAAATTACAGTAGGGATTGCTTCCACCGAACTGTGATCCTTAAGTGGAATAGAGATAATTGGATCTCAGGGTGGCATGGAGCCAAGTGCCAGCATTTAATGCCAAAGACAAGGTTGCATGGGCATGATAATGTATAGAAGAAAAAGAAGTATCAAAATAGTCAGAGTTACAGACACCTGTGACACTGGCTAGTTTATTATAAAGGTACCTAGAAGTGAAACAGATGGTCTACTAAATTTTTACTTAATCTGTATAAGCAGAAATATTCTAGGTCCAGTGTCAGAAGTCTTACTTTAATCACAAACATAGAGAGTCACAGCCACTGCATCAATTCTCAGATTTTTACCACTTTGAAGACCCGTAATCCCTTGAATAAATGGGAAGTGTGGTCCCATTAAGGAAGGATGCTGGTATACTGCCCAGATATTAGCTTTTATTCTATTTCCAAGCCTTCCCCCAAGTCCAAAGTGACTCATTACATTTTGTTTATCAAGTTGACTGTGCATTGGTGGAACGGAAATAATCAGATGTTTGAGGAGTAGTGACTCTGAACTCACATTCATGCCAGGAGAACAAAAACGTACCCTGTAATCCACCAGTCAGAGTAAAGGTTTATGGAGATCAAACAACCAATGGAGTTTTAGCTTGGCTCCATCTTACAGTGGATCCACTGCATCCAGGAACTCATCTTGTGATTATTTCCCAATTTCTAGAATATATCATTGGAAAAGACATATCATCAACTGGAAGAATCGCTTCATTGGTTACCTGAACTATGGAATGAGGGCTATTATGGCAGGAAAGGCCAAGTGGAAGCCACTAGAACTGTTTAGTAAACTAAGAGCTATGCTGCATTACTGGAGAGATTGAAGAGATTAGTGACACCATCAAGTACTTATAGGAAGCAGGGATACTGATTTCTACCATATCCCATTCAATTCTTCTATTTTGGACTATTTAAAAAACAAATGGATCTTGGAAAGTGACAGTGGATTATAATGAACTTACAATTTCAGTTGGTGTTCCATATGTGGAGTCCTGGTCATGCAAATTAACACATCCCTTGGAAACTGCTATGTAGCCATTGATCTGGAAAATGCTTTTTTTTTTTTTCCTTACTAAGGTTTAGAAAAGAACATGAGAAGCAGTCTACTTTGACCTGGCAAGGCAGCAATACATCTTCACTGTCTTACCTCAGAGATATACCAACTCTCAAGCTCTACATCATAATTTAATTGCAGTGAACCTGATCATCTTTCATTCCATAAGACATCATGCTAGTCCATTAAACTGATGATATACAAACTGGATCTAGTTAGCAAACAGCAGCAACTACTTATTGGTAAGACATTTGCATGTCAGAGAATGGGAAAATATCCAACAAAAATGCAGGGACATTCCACCCCAGTTAAATTCCTGCATTCCCTATAAGTGTGTGGCATGTTAAGATATCCCTTTTGAGGTGAAAACAACCATTTGAATCTGGCCCTCCCATAATAAAAAAAGAGTTGCAACAGCTAGTGTGTCTCTTTTGATTTTGGAGTTGTTTCCCTGTTTAATGTGCTTCTCAGGCTCATTTAATAAGTAAGCTGAAATTCTGCTAATTATGAGTGGGGACCAGACCAATAAAGGCTCCACAACAGGACCAGACTGCCATGAAAGCTGCTTTGCCACTTGAAACATATTATCCAGCAGATCTAATAGTGCCTAAAGTTAAGTGGCAAAGGGACTATTGGGAGTCTTTGGCAGACTCTTATAGGAGAATCACAGTGAAGACCCTTAGGATTGTGGAGCAAAGTCCTGCCATTGTCTGCAGATAACTAATTTTGCTTTTGAGAAACACCTTTTGATTTATTATTGGACCTTATTAGGAATCAAACACTTAAAACCATGGCCACCATGTTACCATGTGACATGCACTGGCCATCATGAACTAGATGTTGTCTAATCCACAAAGCCATAAAGTTGGGCAGTCACAGCAGCACTCCATCATCAAATGGAAGCTGCATATATGAGATCGGGCTTGAGCAGGTCTTGAATGTGCAAGTAAATTACATGAGGAAGTGGTCCAAATGCTCATGTCCCTCACCCTCTCACATTTCCTTCTTTCTCAGAGCCCACAGCTATGACTTCTTGAAGACTTATCTATGATTGCCTGAGGAAGAGAAAACTTGGGCCTGTTTTACAGATTATTCTGTGTGATAAACAGGCACCATATGAAAGTAGACAACTGCAGCACTAGAACTGATTTCTGGGATATCTCTGAAAGTCAATGGTGAAATGAAATTCTACCAGTGGGCAGAACTTTGAGCAGTTTTCCTGGTTTGACATTTTCCTTAGAAGAAGAAATGGCCAGAGGTGATTGTATGTGGATTCTTTGGCTGTAGCTAATGTTTTTGGTCAAGTTGGAAGAACTATAATTGGAAAATAGGTGACAAAGTGATTTGGTGGAGAGGAATGTGGATAGACCTTTCTGAATGGGAAAAACACCAAGAATATATTTGCATCCCATGTGAATACCCAACAAAGGGTATCCTCTGTATAGAAAAAAATTAATAATAAACTTAATAACATGAACCATTCTGTGGCTATAACTCAGCCTCTTCCCCAGGCACTTCTATGATTGCCCAATGGACATAAGAATGTAGTGGTCACAGTGGCTGGGATACAGGTTATGCATGGGCTCAGCAATATGTATGTCCACTCACCAAGGCTGACATGGCTATAGCCACTACTGAGTACCCAATCTGCCAGCAGCAAAAACCAATGTTGAATCCCTGATATGGGGCCATTCCCTAGGTAATCAAAGAGCTTTCTGGTGGCATGTTGATAATATTGGACCACTTTATTTCCTTGTCTCCCCCCACCCAACACATACACAAAACCTGCCTTCATCTCCTCCTTTCTTTAGCTGAACTTCACAAATCCTTTCCTCATACTCAGAAGCATTCAGATGTCTTTAGGCGGAATTATATAGCTCAGCTAGATACACTCACTTGAGAATTTTGTGCATTGGTCAACATAGGTTTAGGGCATCACAGCTTTAACACACAGTTTTTGTTTTATGCCTTCATCCTGAAGGAGTTCATCCAATAAGGACGTGCTAAAAGGAGATTCTGTTTAGATAAAGAAAACTTTAATCTCCTATTGCTGCTTGTTTAAGAAGGTACAACAAAAACATATACATATAAAAGCCTCAAAAATTGTATATAAATCATTCTCTCCTTTTGAGTATATTCATTCTACATAAGCCTTCCTTTAATAAGAAGGGAAAAAGAGGTTGAAAGAAGTTGCTATATCTCCTTTTTGAGTGTTCACACTTAAATTTACTAGGAATATCACTTACAAAAAATTTACTTTTAGAGAAGTTACATACTATTACAAAGTTTCAGGAATAAGAGACCATTTCCATGTTTCAAAGGAGCAATTTCAGTTGGAATTCAATAAACAAATGTCGAATGAAAGGAAAAATTGACTTTTAAACCTCTTTAAAAATATGAAATCACAATGCACTATAGTGTTTATCAAAGAGTATAAAATCTGTTAAAGTCTCTAGTATTAGTACTGATTTGCACAGAGGACTATGTTGCCCAGAGCCATACCTCCAATGGAGGGAGGCCCTGGGAAAGAAGAAATAAGTGATGGGATTTTACAAATTTGGAAGATATTAAGGATAGAAATATCCCTAGCAATCCCTGAGATCAGAGCCTTGGGTCCATATCCTAGAACTCAGGGCCTATAGAATTCATGAAAATGCTCTCAAGGGACTCAGGTCAAGACAAAAGTGACAGTCTACAACATCAAAATCAGAAAGGTCAATCTACAACTATAGGAAGATTCCATTGTTATCAGAGAAATTTTCTTCCTTATCTTCATCTGAGCAGACATACAATTCATCAAACTAGTTTTGTTCAGTGATACAATGAGTCAGGTGCACATATTTTAGCAGAGTACACATGGTAAAGTTGATAGCCCTTGAGTGGCAAGCCAAAACCACATTTTCACGTGTGGGAAAACAACCCCAGGCCTTTCTTTGAGCACCATCGCTCTCCTCCAGTCTAATCAATATTGAGTCCTTGCTCAGCTCCCTGGAGTCTTTCCAAAAGGAACTAAGGCTTGACCCATGAGCCTGCTGTTCTGGTGGAGGAGGACTTGAGGCCCTGCACTGTGGCCCAAGACTGGCTGGTAACCAGGGAAGGCATCTTCAGCTGCATGGCTTGTTGCAGTTCTGGTGCATGCAGAGCACTGTGTGAAAGAGGCATTCAGATGCCACGTCTTCTATGAGGAGATGGTGGGGAGGCAGTGGCCCCACTCAAAACAACACCATCCTAGACTGTGCCACTAGCTGTCCCAGAGATGCCTGAAGGCCAATATGAAAAGGAAGATATCTGTCTTCTGCTTACAGAAGTTGGAAGTAAAGAAACATGAATTGATCAGACTGCAGCAAGAGCCACTGAGGATGCAGATGCAGGAAACCTGGTAAAAGAAACCAAGAGCAGCACATCCTCAGGAGCAGAGGGGGAAGCATTTCTTACCTGTTGTAAGAAACACTGACTTAGAAAGAGAAGGGTGCTTGGGCTGGGAAATGTGAGCCTTTCTATGAAGACCTTCCTTCAGGCTATTTCAATCCATCTCCTCTTTAAGAAACCCCATACCATCCATTGCAGTGTCCCCAACCCATCTATGCTCCAACTTCATGGGGAGCAACAACCCTAGGAGGAAGTGGACTGAAGCACCCTCAGAACAGCTGACATCAATGCAGGCTGAGGCTCACTCAGGCTAGGTGGCTATAGAATCCTCATCTGGACAATGAGCTCTACATGACTCTAAAAAAGATCTACCCCATAAGTCATGAAAAAGAAATAGGGTTTCACTGGGATATGGGAAACTGGGAGAGAGGCTCACCAGAAAAGCTCTAGGGAAATTTAGATGGTGTGGGGGTATGTAACTTCCTCTTTTTGCAGAAGGAACAGGGAATATGCCAGGCTGTGGGAACACCTGCCCTCATGTGAACAATGGGAAGGAAGCCTTACAAACAAAGACTGCTAAGCTCCCTTGCAGAAACCTCCAGGCAGAGAAAAGTAGGAGAGCATTGAGAGAGGAGATGAGGGAATGAAGTGAGCTCACCACATCCAAGCATACAGGCCTCACAGAGAGAATATGGGTTTTGGGTTATGATGTTTGTTATCAATTTGGGGATCAGATTAGAGATGGAACCTTGGGTAGAAAAAGCCCATTAGCATTATCATTTCCTGTATAACAGTAGAATTGGTAATTCATGGAGAATTCCTTCAAAGGATCTCATAGGATGAAAGGGATCCATAGGGACATTTTCTTTTTATAAAATATTTTACTTCATGGTTTTGCACATATCAATGACACCTATGGCCTTTCTTTTTCTGTTAGAACCTGACTTATCCTGAGATCATAAAACTGGAAGAAAAAACCCCAGCTGAGACTAAGGAGTAAAAGAAAAGCTAAGGTCTCCAAATCCTAGAGAGAACAGCAATTACATAGATAATCAGATGTAAAAATTGGAAGGGGTAGTCATGCCCTGATTCAATTCAAGAGTGGACAGGGAAGTCATATCCACAGGTATAATTCCCTTTGCCTGGGAACACCTGGGTTTGCCAGGGTCATGTCCCTCTCTTCGGGATATTAGATACAAAGTATCACAGGGAGTCTTCAGGAGCACACAAAGTGTGAGCAGTGTCTCCCCTTTGAAGTGATGTCAATTATGCAATTTTGATGAAAGAGCAAAACCAATGATATTCAGAGGTACTTGAGTTATAAGTGACATTCCTAGGGTGGGCAAAGGCTGGCTGCCCAATGGTCACAAGGGCTTTTTTAAAAAAACTTTCTTTCTCTTAAAAGCTGCATCTTCTCAGATATCTATCTTTATGTTCAGTTGTGAAATGTGGAATACACTAGGGTGTGTTTTCAATTAGAGTGTTGAGAAAGAAGCTGGTAGCAACATGTGAGAGAAAAAGAATCCTCTAGTGGTCCATGGGTTAGGTAATTGAAAATCTTGTCCAGCCTTCTTACTTACTGGTAGATATATTTATACTCAACAGATGTTTGAGACATAATTACATTAACACTCACAGCATTATTTTTGGTCATTGCTGGTATAGAGTTCAGAAAAGGTCACTGGCTACAAATAGCAAGCAATAGATCCATTGGTTCAGACTATTGTACTGTCTATTGGTGTGTTCTTCAAACAGTGATTAAAATAATTGTATCTCACATTAAATATTGTTTAAATAGTTAAAATATCCAAAATATTTAAATATCCCATTTAAAATATCCAAAATAAAATATTAAAATCATTCTTTTTATAACTTGCATAACAATAAGGATTTGTATAAAGAAGAAATTATAGTCACAACCATTCCCTCATATGTAAATTGCACTACTGTCCCCAAGATGTCCAATATTAAAAGACACATGTGTATCCTTCCATGCCTTCCTCTTTGCTATTGCGCGCGCACACACACACACATACACAGGTATACATGTAGATCATTTTGTATACTTTTATGGATATTGGTTCAAACTCTACCTACATTTCTTTGCACTTCTTTTCACTTGTCAGTCTTTCATGTTTCCCTGTAATTCAGCAACTGTGGTTCTATCTTATTGGTTCTAGTTTTGACTCATATGAACACATAAATAAATTTAAATAAATGGAATTAATTACAGTACACATTATATATAAACTTATATATAAAGCGATGGAAATGAAAGCACATATCACTCATGTTGTTTAAGTACAGACTTTTCTGAATAGTTCTAACAGTCCACCTCCTTTTTCTTTTCCCTCAAGTGAATCCAAGGTAATTCATACTAACAATATGGTAAGTACTCTATATTATCCTTGCCTAAGCAATTATATACAGGCATTCCAAAATACACATCTGCTAATCTATGCAAACATATATACATGTTCATGTATTCAATATTTTCAGGTAATTGATTTTTATGAAAGAAATTATCCTCCTTCTACTTGAACCATAAACAATTAGAGAAGTAATTTCTGATCAAATACTGGACTCTACTGGAAGCAAAGGCCCTCATACAGCTGAAATGGGCAACTCTCTGTACCAGCTGCTCATTATGCCTTGAGTCATGGAAGCAGCACATCCACAAGCTCAGCATGCCTACTAAGCATCCTTGCTATAGGTTACAGCCAAACTGGAACGTGTGGCATAATCTACCTGAAAGAGGGTGTTGCCTCCCCTATCCTCAGTCCCTAACCAGATACCATTGTGCTAGAGAAAGATATTCTTTCCTAAACCTCTTGGTTATCTGGGAAGACCTTGAGATCAACTGAGTGAATAGCAATGGGTGTTTTTACACTTTAAAAGCAGCATCATCACCATATAAGTGATGGATCTCAATGGAATGTTGCTATTTTCTATCCCTTAAACAATATCTCTGATAAAGGATGGAATCTAAGGGTCAGCACAATTAGCCAAGCTTCAGGAAGCCATCTTATCACTGAATGCCCAGGTCGAAAAATTGCCCAGTATGTACATTTTATAAACTCTTTTATCATTGCCTGAGAATTTTTTCCACTGGGATAAAGAACTCTGAGATTCTATTACCTCACATACATGCAAAATATAATCCAAGATAATAGATGCCACTACATATACTCTGGCCACAAACAAGCCTCACTGGGACATTCCTTAACCTCTCAGAGTTCCACACTTTATACATAGTGGTCAAAACACTCATTTCACGTCTCAGTATACATAATACTAGGATCTTGGAGACGTTACTCAATGGAACTACCACTTTTCCTATGGTCCCCAAGAAGCTGGTTTAATTAAAAGGCCTAATGGGCTTCTCAGAGAACACTCATTTAAGTTACAAAATGGTAAATGGATTCTTAATGAGTAAAAACATTGCCACAGGCAATGACTAATCTAAATTATGTCCACTAATGTGTCCACTTGGGACACACATTCCTACAGTACTGATACACAAGTCCCACAATTGCCTGATTTGTGAGCTGGGAAGATTGTCTCCAAGGGGACACTCTTACCAAAATTAGCCCTCCAGGTAATAGAAACTAGAGAAAACAAAGAGTATTAAAATATATGAAGGCAAATAAAAAACAAACAGAACAGATTAATATTGCTGGTGGAGGAACAGGTGAAGTATTAGCAAAAAGCCACCCAATGAGAAAGGCATTGGCTAAAGACAGAGGATGAGCGCAGAATAAACACATAAAAAAAATCAGATGCCAAGACACCAGGAGAAAATTAAAAGCCATACTAAGAAAGAGTATGTTATGGCTCAGTCAAAGGAAAAAAATAAACCCTCAGGTGAAACACAGGATTTGAGACAACTAATCACAGATATAATTTTTTAGACATGGAGGTAGAGTTCAGGAAGATGACATCAGAATAGGCAGGCAAGGCTCAACTCTCTCACAAAAACAATGGAGAAAGGGCTAAAAGCTATCTGATGGTCCTACTTTGGGGGTTAACTGACCAAGACAGTGCTACACAACTCCCAGGAGGGTGAAGGACAGAGAGATGAAGAACCTGAAAAAACAAATGTGAGTTACCAAAACCAAACAATAGCCAGTAAGGACTTCCCTCCCCTATCCCAAGATATTAAGCCTGTTTAAAACACTTGGCTCAATGCAGCTGACTAAGAAAGAAACAGACATCTTCCTCCCTGTCAGCTGTTACAAGGGAAAAGTATGGGGAAGTTGTGGGGTTATTCTTCAGTGAATTCAGCCAGCAGAGTCCTCTTTGAATCTCAGCTCTGACAAGACCAAAACACAGGAAAGCAAAGATCGAAAGAAACAGCTCCCTGGAAAGGTGGCTGAGTGCTGTCTGCTGGCCAATCTGAAAATTGCATGAAGAAAAGTGCTTTTCAGTCTTACTTAACTTGAACTACTAGGAGAAAAATCTGTGCCCCATTAGTGAGTCCATGGACTGATTTTGACAACTTAAGCTAGGCAATTTTAAAGTCTTAAAATGTGTTGAAACAAATAAGAAAGAAGAGCTTTGAAAACGAAAAACAATAGGTAAGAGAGAGAAATTGACCATCAGAATAAATTCAACATATTCAGATGCCTAGACCTCAGCAAAAATTACACTCCATATTAAGAAATAGGAAGAGATGGCTCAGCCAAAGGAACAAATCATATATCCTGAAGAGTTATTGGATTTAAGTCAATTAATCAACCATAGTCATGCAACTCTCCTAAATAAATTCAAAGAATTGAAGGAATATATGACTAAAGAGATAAAGGTTATTAAGAAGACACTGGGTGAGCATAAAGAACAATTTGAATAGCCTGCAAAGAAAAGTAACAGAACTTTTAGGAATGAAAGCATGATGGATGAGAAAATACATTAAGGCACATAAGAGCAGATTTGAATTGCTTGATGACAGAATTAGTGATTTTGAAGACAGAACATCTGAACTGGAAAATACAAGAGAACAGGAAGAGAAGAGAATGTAAAAAATGAAACAGGGTTTCAGAGAATTGAATTACAATACAAACATATTCATAAGTGGTATTCCAGAAGAAGTGAATTGAAAGAAGGGCAGAAAGAATATTTGAAGAAATAATGACTGAAAACTTCCCAACCATTATGAAAGATATAACAATATCCAAGAAGGACAATGCACACCCAAACAGAATAAATCTGAACAGACCTACTCTGAGATACCTACTATTTAGAATAACAAATATCAGAGATAAAGAGAAGATTTTGAAAACAGCGAGAAAAAAGCAAAGCATCACATACAAGAAAACTTCGATTAGATTGTGTCGACCTCTTATCAGAAACAATGGAGGCAAGAAAAAAATTGATATTATGTATTTAAGGTACTGAATGAGTAAAATTGCCAGCCAAGAATTGTGTATCCAGCAAAGCTGTCCTTCAAAATTTAAGGTGAGTTCAAAATCTTCACCGGCAAACAAAAACTGATAGAATATATTACCAAAAGACCAGATTTACAAGAGATCCTAAAGGGCGTGTTGCAGCCTGAAAGGAAAAAACAATGGCAAGACATCAGGAGAAGAGTTTAGAAATGAAGTTTATTAGGAAGGGTAAGCTAACGGAGAAGGAGACAGACAATAGAATGGTATGTCAACAGAGAAGCGAAGGACAAAATGGATGAAGTAAGAAATGCCTTTACCGTAATAGCATTGATGTTAATGGCTTGAACTACCCAATCAGAAGATATAGGCTGATTTAATGGATAAAAAATATGAGCCATCTTTATGTTGTCTACAACAAGAGACCCACCTCAGATATAAGGACACAACCAGGTTAAATGTGAAAGGTTGGGAAAAGGTGTTCCATGAAAATAGTAATAAAAAAAAAAATAGTGGTAGTAGACCAGATAAATGTAAAATAACAATAATATAGTATATTAACAATAGTTACTCAGTGTAACTGGTAAATTGTTCCTGTGATCAGTGTTCTGTAATATTCTTCATACAAAATAAACACTTGCTTTTAATTGAAGAGGACTGGAGAAGAGACACTTTTGAATATTTAATTTTTCTTTAACCCTTTCTTATTCATATGCTTTAATTAAAATAATAATCCAGATCAATGATGATTTAGCATGACTACTGCTGAACAAGATTTTGGGTTTTTTTGCTTCATACAATTAAAGTTGGGAAATTGTTATCTGCTGCAGTTCATTCCAATAAGATGTGAAGAATTCTCAAATAGAAATTTGATTATCTAGAAAGATTTATGGCCTAAATGGAAATTAAATAACTAAACCAAAAATTCACTTCATTCTTAGAGATTATTATGTCCAATAGTTAGAGCTGTTATATAAAAATAAGAATTATGATATAATTACTTTCTATTATATTTGAATTATTATTTACTTTTATAAATATTTGTTGCTATATTAACTATTCTTTATAATTGATTATATTAAATCTAACCTGGCCTTACACTCTCTTTAAAATTTTGTAATTTCTTTCAATCTATTTTTCCATTTATTTTACAATTTTATAATTAAGGGCTTTATAACAGCTAAAAAAAAAGCCGTTGATTATACACTTTGGATAGAAAATATGGTATGTGAATATATCTCAATAAAACTGTTTAATAAATAACTAAATAACTGTGCAAGAAGAGCCAGAAATAGCAACTATGCACTGCAGGAGAAACAGACAGTTCAAGAGGTGAGGAATTTCCTTGTTTGTCTGTTTGTTTGTTTTTTTCCTTTATTATTGTTGTTATTGAAATAATGAAAATGCTTTAATAATGATTGAAGTGATGAACACACAACTGTGTGATTATACCAAATACCATTGATTTTACACTTTAGATCAATTGTATGCTTTATAATACATATCAATAAAATTTATCCATTTAAATAATCCACAATGAGATACTATTTAAAAAAAAAAAATTAAAAGTTCAAAATTTTCACAGAACAAACAAAACCTGATAGAATATATTACCAGAATTACAAGAGATAATAAAGGGAGTGCTGCAGCCTGAAAGGAAAAAACAAGGGTGAGAGACTTGGAGAAGAGTGTAGATATGAAGATTATTAAAAATGGTAAGTTAAAGGGTTAAAAGACACACAATGGTAGATATGACAACAGAAAGCCAAAGGACAAAATGGATGAAGTAAGTAATGCCTTTACAGTAATAACATTTAATGTTAATGGCTTGAACTCTCCAATCAAAAGACATAGGCTAATATAATGGACAAAAATATGATCCATCTATATGCTGTCTACAAGAGACAAAGCTCAGACACATGAGCACAACCAAGTTAAAAGTGAAAGGTTGGAAAGAGATGTTCCATGCAAATAGTAACCAAAAAAAGAGCTGGTGAAGTGATACTAATATTGGACAAAATAGATTTTTAAAGCAAAATTGTTGTAAGCAGTGAAGAAGGACATTATATATTAATAAAAGGGACAATTTATCAAGAAGAAATAGATATACTAAATATTTATGTACCTAACCTGAGTGTCCCTAGATACATGAGACACACAGTGGCAAAACTGAAGGGATAAATAGATTCTCTACAATAATAGTTGGAGTCTTCAATACACCACTCTCAGTATTGGATAGAACATCTGGACAGAGGATAAAAAAAGAAACAGAGAGTTTGAATAATATGAGAAATGAACTAGACCTAACACATATCTACAGAGCATCATACCCTCCAAACAGCAGGATATGCATTCTTTTCAAGTGCTCATGGATCTTTCTCCATGATAGATGATAATTTGTGCCACAAGACAACACCCAATAAAAATAAACATAAAAAGATTGAAATTATGCAAAACACTTTCTTGGATCACAAAAGAATGAAACTGGAGATCAATAATGGATCAAAAAAGTAAAAATTCATAAATATATAGAGATTACACAACATCTGCTTAAATAATCAGTGGGTCAAAGAAGAAATGGAAAGAGAATTCAACAAATATCTTGAGATCAATGAAAATGTGAACACAACATATCAAAACTCATGAGAAAGACAAAGGCAGTGGTGTGAGGGAAATTTACAGCCATTGAGTACACTTTGGATGGGTTTATTCATTATTATGTATCAGTAAAAATGATTAAAAAATACACATAGATGTATAACAGCAGATTTGAAATGGCCAAGAAAAGAATAAGTGAATTAGCAGAAAGACCACCTGAGTTTGAATTTACAAGAGAACAGAGAGAGGAAAGAATGAAAAAAAATTGAACAGACTGTCAGGAAATTGAATGACAGTGTGAAATGCACAAACATATGCATGATGTGTGTTATGGAAGGAGGAGAAAATGGAATTGGAGCAGAAAGAATATTTGAGGAAATAGTAGCTGAAAAATTCTCAGTTCATATGATAGACATAAATATCAACATCCAAGAAGGAAATTACACTCCAGGTATAATAAACCTGTATAGACTTACTTCTAGACAACTTCTATGTAGCATGTCAAATGCAAGAGATAAGAAAAAAGTAGCAGGAGAAAAGCAGTTCATTACATACAAGAAATACTCAATATGACTGTGCTAATTCTCATCAGAAACCATGGAGGTGAGAAGGCAGTGGTATTATATGTTAAAGGTACGGAAAGAGAAAAACTGCCAGCCAAGAATTATTTATCTGGAAAAAAACTGTCCTTCAAAACTGAGGATGAGTTTAAAGCCTACACAGATAAATAAAACTAAGAGAGTATGTGAACACAAGGCCAGATTTACAAGAGATAAACAAGAAGTCTACAACCTGAAAGGAAAAGACAGGAGAGAGAGGACTGGAGAGGAGTGTAAAAATGAATATTTAGTAAGGGCAACTAAAGGGGTAAAAAGACAGATAATAGTAAGATAGGACAATGGAAAGCCAAGGGATATAATGGGCAAAGTATGTAATGCCCTTACGATAATAACTTTGAATGTTCATGGATTGAACTTCCCAATCAAAGGACACAGGCTGGCAGAAGGGGTAAAAACTTATCAGCCATCTATATGTTGTCTACAAGAGACTCACCTTACTCATAAGGGCACAAATAGGCTGAGAGTGAAAGGTTGGAAAAAGATACTCTATGCAAACAGTAATCAAAATGAGTTAGAGTAGCTACACTAATATCAGACTGAAAAAAAAATCTTTAAATGCAAAGCAGCTATAAAAGCTGAAGAAGGACATTATAGAGTAGTAAGAGAAGCAACTCACCAAGAAGAAATAACTATAATAAATATTTTATGCACTTAAGCAGATAGGTAAAATACATTAGGCAAACACTGGCAAAACTAAAGGAAGAAATAGATGTCTCTACAATAATAGTTGGAGACTTTAATACACCACTGTCATTTGTATTAACTCATGCCATAACCCTTACTGAAGATCTTTATTTTTTTAATGCAGCTTTAGTCTTTTGCTATTGTCTTTTCCTTTCAAATCTTTATAATCTGCAATCTCTTGTAGGGCTGGATGAGAGTTGATGAACTCCCTCAGCTTTTGTTTATCACAGTATGTCTTTAATCTCACCTTCACTTTTGAAAGAAAGCTTTCAAAGATATAGAATACTTGGTTGGCATTATTTTGTTTTCAGTACATTAAATAAATCATCCCATGGCCTTCTTGACTCCATGGTTTCTTATGAGAAATCAGCACTTAATCTTATAAAGGCATCCTTGTATGTGTTACATTGCTCCTCTCATGTGGCTTTCAGAATTCACTCTATACCATTGGCATTCAACATTATCATTATAATATGCCATAGTTTGGTCTATTTGGGTGTACCCTGTTTGGAGTTCATTGAATAACTTTGATGTGTATATTTATGACCTTAGTTAAATTTGGGAAAATTTCAGCCATTATTTCTTTGAAAATTCTCACTGTACTTTCTCTTTTTCTCACCTTTCTAGGACCCCCACAATGCATTTATTGGTACACTTGATGGTGTCTCACAGTTTCCTCTGGCTCCATTACTTTTTCCTTATTTCTTCTTTCTGCTCATCAGACCAGATGGTTCTATAGTTTTATCATCATATTCACTTTTGCTTTGTCTGCTTTTGAAGCACTCTATGGGATTTTTTTAATGTAAAAAAGATTTATTCAAGAAACAACCAGAATCACTATCTATGAACAAGTATACTATTCAGGGTTCTATTGGGAAAAAGAATATTATGAGATTTTTAATAAGAATTGGCTCATGCAACATTGGGGATGGACAAATCCAAATTCTGGAGGACATACTGCATACTAGGAATTCTAATGAAAGTTTTCAGTGAATTTCCCAGGAGAAGCTGACTGGCTGAAGTAGAGATGGAAATTCTCCGTTCTGGTTGCTGAAATCAGCCCTTCTACTTTTAATGCCTTCAACTGATTGAAGGAGAGTTTTCTCATTGCTGAAGGCAATATCCTCAGCTGGTTGTAGACGTAATTAGCTTTATAGATGCAATGAACTTACTGACAATTTAAATTCTAGGGGATTTTTAATCCTGTTACTGCAGTCTTCAGCTGTGTTTGACTCATTTTAAGAATTCCAATCTTTCTATTGCTATTTTCTTTGTGTTCACCCATTGTTTTATTGATTTTTTTTTAAGTTTTTATCCATGTTTTGCTTTAGCTCTTTGAGCAAATTTAGGGTCATTTTAAAAAGTCTTTGTCTTCCATATTCCAAGTATGCTATTGCTTTTCTTTTCTCCTTTGCCTGAGCTATTGCTTTCACTTTCTTTGTGTGTTTTACACTTTTCTTGTGAAACCTTGACATTTGGATATTTTAATGTGTTATCTCTGAAATTTAGATTCTGGGGCATCTGTTCCATAGGCTTGTATCCAGCTAGTGTTATCATGGAGTTTTTGATAAATTATAGGAACTAAAAAAAAGAAAAAAGAAAATAACTTTTTCAGTCTTTGCAGATTGCCTTGTAAAAGTACTCTCCTTCAGAGCTTTTCCACAAAATGAGTATAGAAAATAGGTTGAGGCCAAAGAGTAGAGGCCTCCCAGATCCTGATGCTTTTTGCACATGCTCATTGTCATGGGCATGCATGTGTTTCCCTAGGAATTCCCCCATTTACATGGATACAAATGTCACCTCTTCCTTAGGAAATAACATTCATGTGGTCCTGGGTACTGCATTGTATGCCCTTTCCTGTAGACAACCAAGCCTTGGCTACATCAGAATGCTATGGATAATAAGCCAAGGCTTGGTTTTACAAACAGGGCAATTTCTTGGATGGTGATCCTGAGAGTGTTCTTTATCTGTCCCTCAGACTACCACCAGAGAGAATGGACCAGACATCATGCTCTCAATATGTGCACTAGGCTTACTCTGCTCTCTCTGAACCAGGACCTGAGAAACACACTGGTAGTGCAGGCAGATATCACACCAAGCTGGTGGGGCTGGGGGAGGGGCCAGCTAGGACATCATGAGATCATTCTAGTTTAAAATTTTCTTTTTCATGATTCAGTGCTTTCCCTGTTACAGCAATTTGTTAACTGTTTTCTGGAGCTTTGAAGATGCTTTTTCCAGTTATTGCTGGTTGTTCAAATTGTCTGTGGGGTATGGGGCCTTGAAGTTCCTCACTGAGCCATCTTGTTCAAATTGATGAGGAAACTATTTTTTATGGTAGACACTCGTGATAATGAAATGACTAAAAGGGAGTTCCTCAGTTTGGAGATAAACACACCCAAGTTCAAACATGTATCAGTTACCCTTTCTTATGTAGCAAATGATCCCAACATGTGGAGACTTACAGCAACATTGTAAACAGTGTTTACTGCACTAATGATTCTTCAGCTTGGCAATTTGGGGCTGCTTCAGGTCGGTTCCAGGTTCAGACCATCTAAAATGAGTATGCTCATGTGTCTGCAGTCAGCTGCAAGGTTAGAGGAACATCTGTCTACATGGTCTCCCATGATCTAGCAACCTGTCCTGGGCTCATTCACATCTGTTCTCATGTTTCAAAGAGCAGCATGAGACACCCAAATGCACACACCCTTTAAAGTCTGAGTTTATATCAGGTTTTCTACTGTCCCGTTGATCAAAGCATTCATAATGATTATTCCACTTAAGGGGGAAGAAATTCTTTCTTAATGAACAGACCAGCAGAGTCACATTGGAAGAGAGAAAGAATATGTAGGCATTTTCTGTAATCAACTACATATAAATGCAATCAAGTATGCACCAAGCTACAGTAAAGCCTTTTTTCACTACAAGGGAATATACAGCAAGGAGTGAGACATTCTATGAAATGTAAGTCAGGGAAGACTTCAACCAGGAAGTTATGTATGAACCCAATTTGGAAATATGTGAATGTTTAAGAGGTGGGACATGCCCCAGGACTTTCAGAAAATCCTATGTATTCTCCTGACTTTCACTGTAAAGTGAAGGGTGGCAGGGTGAAAGAAAATTCTGAAGAAATAAGATAGAATACTGGGACATTTGTGCTCAATTTCTGAACAAGCATGTTCTTTCTGTTGTGTTTTGAATACTTGTCTCTGTTCTACATTTTGAAGTCCCATAAAACTAGCTGCTCTCAACCAGGTGAAAAGTTTTATTTTCTCTTAGTTGTCAAGTTTCTACCTACTCACCATCTACAACTTTCTTAAATTCTTCCTCAAATATTTTCCACAATTTGATGGTTCCTTCTTTAAATGGACTCCAGAACAAATACTGAAGTCTGACCCAAGTAGAAAGCAGTGGAATTTTAACCAGGTGCACTCCTAAACTCAAAGGCATGTTGATCATGGAAATCTTGAGCTCAGGGATTTTATGTGTGGTGATCATCCTAACCCTGTTCCAGTGGCCCCAAGGGGAAGTACATGGAGGGGCTAAAATCTTCACAATAATATTTCCCGGATTTCAGGGTCAAAAGAATGAGTGACGGCAACTCCAGACATCAGATCACACAGTCCCACTCTTTACCAGATGCCTATGCGGGAAGTATTCATTTGCTGAGTCACTGGATATTCATTTATTTTTAAAATGTCTATAAAGTACCATGGATGTGACAGGAACTTTCATACTTGCTAGAACTGCAAAGGTGAGGTTGTCTTGGGATTTTCCCCCAACTTATTTACAGAACAATTGGATAAATATTTGTCAAAAAACATCTCTTAAGATCTAAAATGAGGGCTAGGATGGAATTTGAATTTTGGGCATTCTGAATCCCTAGAGCTAGAGCATGTAAATCACCTAGTCTCAACATACTCATCAAACTGTGACAAAAATATAGCAATAGTAGTGAGCATTCACATTGTCTTACTCTCTATCAGCCATTCACAGTTCTCATTATCTGCACATGTTATCTTATTTCATACTAATGACAACACTATAAGGCAGATAAAGCCCTCTGTATTTTACAAGTAAGTAAAGTAAGTCACGAGAGGTCAAATGAAGTATCCAAGAGCACGTGGCAGGGGAAGGGTGGAGATGGGACTCAAATGCTGGAGCGAGGCTGGACTCAGTTCTTTTCAACACCAAATGTTACCAAGGCAGCATGAACCATGGGACAGAAGAGGAGGGAAGAAAAGTCTTCCAGGCAGAATAAACAGCCTGAATGAAGACTCAGAGGCAAGGAGGCCTGAGAAGAGTTATGAGTGGATATTATGTGACCAAGTTTGGAGAGACAAGATTCAATCAGTGTCAAATGAGAGGTTTGGGAGAAAGAAATATCTGATCACATTTATTTATCAATCCCTGTACTTCTATCTCTCTCCCTCAACTGACAGCAACATCTGTGAGAACAGGGAAAATTTCAACTCATTTTTATTATATAATCTCACTCCCCCAACCAACAACTTCTGCTTCAACTGTTGCTATGGTTTTCTTGTTACCATGGTTAGATTCAGATTGGACCCATGGAACTGAGCTATGTCAGTGATGATGTAATACAAGGTTTACTCGAAGCCTTGGTGCTCACTCAGATCCCAACTGCTGTTCTGTGAGGATCCCAACTGCTCCTCCGTGAGGTTGGTGATCTGACATCTCCTTGAGGGAGAGTGACTTTGATTACAGATTGACAGATATTCAGGACAAAATCAGAGTCCATATTTCAGGAGACAGTAGGACAAACCTACAATGGGAAGGAGTGATAAAATCTTCCAGTAACTGTTCTTTTCAGTACACATCCACCCAGGCAAAATGAAACAACAATCTGGGAGTAAGAGATATTTGTCTAAAATTTTAGGTAAGTAAGGAAAGAAAATTGTCTTGATTGATGGGAGCTGGGACTTGAGGGATCTGATTTTCCCTGTCCAGATTTCCCCTGATTTCTTGGAGACTGATTTATCTTGGGCCAGAGCAAAGATGAAGGATTTGGGATAAGAGAATAAAGCTCACTGAGGTTTTCACTAAGAAAGTTTTACTTGCCACTCAATAGACAACAAAAGAGTATACTATGAAGGAATAAATGAAGGAATAAATCACTAAACAGAAGAGTTCTACTGAGTCTGAGAGGTTTTGAGAATAGCCCCATAAAAAATATTCAATTATGAAATTTGAAATCCAACTGCTATTTGTAAATGAAAATGGCAGAAGTTGGAAACTGGGGCAGAAGGCTGTGAGATGGGACAGGGTAGTTAGGGAGGTTTGTTTTCATTGTTATTACATTTTCTAATGTGATTGTGTCTTTTTAGAGATTTAAGAAAGGAATAAAATTTATAAGGCTTTAAGGGAGTGTGTGGTATGATGGAGCCATTACTATACATTCACCCCAGGCATCCCAGTCCTTGTTAGTTTTGCTGTCCTCAAACAGAAGATTTCTGCAGATCCTTTCTTCTCTAGCTACAGGGAGATCCTTCTTATTTGTCTCCTACTCACCTCTTTCCAAGCACCTAACAATCTGTAACAGCATAACCTCACTTCAGGATCACAGTTTTAATTCTTACTTTATTTAACCGGAGCTTCTGCTGTAATTTCTGTTTTCACACTTTCCCCAGATGAATTTCCTCCTTTCACCCACTCCTTTTCTGCTTGTCTACAAGAGACTCACCTCAGATTTAAGGACACAACCACATTAAAAATGAAAGGTTGGAAAAAGATATCCCATTCAAATGGTAACCAGAAAAGAGCTAGAGTAGTGATACTAATATCAGACACAATAGATTTTAAATGTAAAGCTATCATAAGGGATGAAGAAGGTCCCCATATATTAAAAAAAGGGAGGGGGATTCAGCCATAAGAAATAACTATACCAAATGTTTATGCACCTAACCTGAGTGCCCCAAGATACCCGAGCAAAGCTGAAGAACAAATAGAGTCTTTACAATAATAGTTGGAAACTTCAATATATCACTGTCAGTATTGGAAAGAACTTCTGGACAGAGGATTAATAAAGAAAGAAATATTGAATAATATATAAATGAACTTGATCTAACATAAATCTATAGAGGATTGCACCCCAAAATATCAGGATATACTTTCTTTTCAAGTGCCCATGGGTCTTTATCCAAGAGAGACCATGTGTTATGCCACAAGACACTTTCTCTGATAATTGTGAAATAAATTTTAAAAGATTGAAATTATACAAAACGCTTTCTCTGATAATAATGAAATAAAGATGCAAACCAGTAATAGACAGAAAAAGGGAAAATTCATAAATATATGGAGATTAAATAATCAGTGGGTCAAAGAACAAATTGCAAGATACTTCAACAAATATTTTGAGATGAATGAACATGAGAAAACAACGTAGAAAAACATATGGGACACAGCAAATGCAATGCTGAGAGGGAAATTTATTGCCCTCAATGCGTACATTAAAAAAGAATGAGCTGAAATTGAAGATCTAACTACACACATGGAAGAACTAGAAAAAGAACAGCAAACTAATCCCAAACCAAGCTGAAGGAAAGAGACACTAAAGATAAGAGCAGAAATAAGTGAACTTTAGAATGAAAAAAACAATAAAGAGAATTAAAAAAGTCTTTGAGAAGATCAACAAAATTGAAAAACACTTAGCTAGATTGGCAAATTAAAAAGAGATAGGTGCAAAAATATCAGAAATGAGGGGGGTGGGCATTACCACTGACCCCACAGAAATAAGAGAGATCATAAGAGGATATTATGAAAAAATGTATGCCAAAATAATTGACAATGTAGATGATAGAAAAATTCCTAGAAACACACGAACCACCTACACTGACCCTAGAAAAAATAGAAGACCTCAACAAACAAATCACAAGTAAGGAGATTAATACGATGAAAGATGAAAATCCTAAACAGATGGATTCACACGTGAATTCTCAAATCATTCAAAGACAATCTATTATCAATCTTGCTCAAGCTCTTCCAAAACATTTAACAGGAATGAATGATACCAAAATCATTTTATGAAGCTAACATCACTCTAATATCAAAACCAGATAAAGATCCTTTGAAAAAGAAAATTATAGACCAATATCTGTAATGAATATAGATGCAAAAATCCTCAACAAAATGCTTGACAGAATCCAAAAGCACATTAAAAGAATTATACACCATGATCAAGTGAGTTTTGCACCAGGTATGCAAGAGTGGTTCAACACCAGAAAATTAATCAGTTAATAAGCCACACTGATGAATTGAAGAAGAAAAAACATGTAATCCTCTCAACTGATGCAGAAAAGGCATTTGACAAAATACAGCACCCTTTCTTAAAACACTCCAACAGATAGAAACAGAAGGAAGCTTTCTCAATATGGTAAAGTGCATGTATGAAAAACCTACAGCTAGCATTGTAGTCAACTATGAAAGACTGAAAGCATTTCTGCTAAGATCAGGAACAAGACAAGGATACCCAGGGTCAGCATTGTTATTCAATATTGTGCTAGGAGTTGTAGCTAGAGCAATTACACTACAAAAAGAAATAAAAATACAAAAGGAAGAAGTAAAACTTTTACTATTCACTGATGACATGATTCTATATCTAAAAAATCCTGAAAAATCCACAACAAAACTACTAGAATTAACAGGCAAGTTCAGCAAAGTGGCAGGATACAAGATTAATACACAGAAATCAATGGCATTTCTATACACTACTGAAGTGCAGCTTGTGGAGAAAATTTTTAAAATCCATTTATAATAGAGACTAAAAAATCAAATATTCAGGAAATAACTTAACTGAGGACATAGAATACATGTATTCATAAAACTACAAAAATTGATAAAAAGAAGCTGTAGAATACATATAAATGGAAGGACATTTGTGCTCATTGACTGGAATATTAAATATTGTTAAGATGTTGATTCTACTCAAACTGATTTACAGATTCAATGCAATCCCGATACAAATCCCAACAACCTTTTTTGCAGAAATGGAAAAGCCAATAAACAAATTTATTTGGAAGAGTAAAGGGTCCTGAAGAGCAAGAAATGTCTTAAAAAAAGAAGAACAAAGTTGGAGGGCTCTCACTTTAAAGTATATTACTTAGCTACAGTGTTGAAAACAGCATGGAACTGGCATAAAGACAGACACATTGACCAATGGTATCAAAATGAGAACTCAGATATAGACCCTCACATCAATAGTCAAGTGATTTTTGACAAGGCCTTTAACCTCATCCAGCTGTGCCAGAGCAATCTATTCAAAAGATGGTACTTGGATAACTGGATAGGCAAATCAATAAAAAGGGAGAGAGGACCCTTACCTCACACCTCATACAAAAATTAACTCAAAATTCATCAAGTACCTAAATATAAAAGCAACAGCCATAAAACTCCTAAAAGAAAATGTAGGAAAACATCTTCAATATCTTTTGGTTGGCAGTAATTTTTTAAACCTTACACCCAAAGCATGAATAAAAACAACAAAAATATATACATGGGACCTCCTTAAAATTAAACACTTTTGCACCTCAAAGGACTGAGTGGGATGTGGTGGGAGGTGTGGGAGGTGGGCAACATGGAAATCCCAGTGGGTTCCATGTAATATTTTAGGTAACCTAAGCACCTCTTAAAATATATATATATATATATAAAACATTAATGTAAGCAAATGCACATATATGCATATATATTTATATATCATTTTACAAATGTTGGTATGTATTGTGAAAATTTTGATTTTTACCCACGATAAAAAATAAATAAATTAGAAGAAAAAAAAAGGATGAAAAGGCAGCTGACTCAATGGGAGAAAATATTTGGCAATCACATATCTGATAAATGTTTAATATCCATGATATATAAAAGGGATCATAAAACTCAACAATAGAAATAGAAACTAACTGATTAAAAAATGGGCAAAAGGGCAACATGGGAATCCCAGTGGGTTCCGTGTAGTATTCTGGGTAATCTGAGCACCTCTTAAAATATATGTATATATATATAAATAACATTTTTGTAAGCAAATACACATATATGCACATGTATTTATAAAAAAAAAAAAAAAAAAAGAAATACAAATGGCAAAGAAACACATGAAATTATCCTCAACATCACTAGCAATTAGGGAAATGCAAATCAAAACTACAATAAGATATCATTTGAAACCTATTTGCCTGGCCACTATTAAAATGTCAGAAAACACTAAATGTTGGAGAGGATGTGGAGAGAGGAATGTTTATTTGTTGTTGGTAGGCATGTAGAATGTTACAGTCACTGTGGAGGACCATTTGGAAGTTCCTAAGGAAGTTGAATATAGACTTGCCATGAGACTTGGCAATACCATTACTAGATATATACCCAGAAGAACTGAAAGTAATGACACAAATAGACATCTGCACACCAATATTCATAGCAGCATTATTCACAATAGCCAAAAGTTGGAAACGACTCAGGTTTCTAGCAACTGGTGAATAGCTAAATTATGGTCTATACACACCATGGAATATTATCCAGTGGTAAGAAGAAATGAAATCATGAAGCATATGACAACATGGATGAACCTGGAGGACATCATGTTGGATGAAACAAGCCGGACACAAAAGGTCAAATACTGTATGATTGCTCTGTTATTAACTAAATAAATTATGTAAACTCCTGGAGTTAATAATTAGAATATAGCTCACCATAAAATAAAATGAGTGTAAAGAATGGTAAGCTGAGGGTTAGTCTGCAGAGCTGGTTAAAAGGTTGTTTGGAAATCTTTGGAAATGAATGGAAATGGTGAGAGCACATCGTGGTGTTTGTGAACAGCAGAGCTATTATATAGGTATGACAGTGATTGAAAGGAAAAGTCTAAGGACATGTATATTACTAGAAGGAAAGCTGAAAAAACATAACATGGGACTATATAACATAGTGAAACCTCATGTAAAATAAGAATATGGGTGATATTGCATATATCACAGTATTTTAAAAGATATAAATACATATAAACTAGAGAGAAGGAAACAGAATAGCACTATGTATAGCAAAGGAGGCATAGAGAAATTGAGAGGTGATGAGTTGTGTTTGTTTTTGTTTATTATTTTTGCTGGAATAATGCTCTAGAAATTATTGAAGTGATAAATACATGGCTATGTGATTGTACTGAATGCTATTGATTGTACACTTTGGATGGATATATGGTTTATTAATATGTATCAATAAAGTTGATTTATTTAAAAAAATTGTGAAAGGAAGAGATATAACTGTAAGAGCCAAAACAAATTATTCAAATTATCTTTTTTTGAATACAATTCCTTTTATATAAGCCTTCCCTGAAAAGAGTTTGAAAATAGATTAAAAGAGACCATTTCTCCTATTTAAACATTTATACTCTGAATTTGCCAAGAAAATGACTTTCATAGAATACCTCTTTTAAGGAATTAGCATATTATTTGGAAGGTTCACACATATGAAGCCATTTCTATGTTGCAAAGGAGAAAATCATTTGAAATTCAAAAAATATATGCCAAAACTAAAAAAAAATATTAAAATGTATGAATCTCCAGTTGCAAACATAAAATTTCAGTATATATTATAATGTTTTCAAAGAGTAAAAACGTTTGCTATAAGGTGATACTATCATTAATATCATTCTGCACAGGACATTAATTAACCACCTAGTGTCCCCAAAGGAGGAAGTTCACTGGGGAAGGAGAAAGAACTTATGAGTTTCCACAGAGTTTGAGGATCATAGGGATGGAGAATCTTCCAGGGATCCCTGAGATCAGAGTCTTGAGCTCATGGCTGTCCTCTTAGGGCTCAAAGAGCTCATGTAAAAAACTCTCTGTTTTCAGATACTATGACCCAAGCAGAAAATACCAAGCAGCCTACAACACTGAAATTAAAAAAATCCAAGCTCCAGGTCCAGTAAGATTCCAAGGATATAAGACAGGTCTTCTTCCTCATATCAAACTGAAAAGACCTCTAATTTAACAATCTACGGATCTACCTCAGAGCACCAATGGGTCAGTTGTGCATTTTTTACCAGTGTGCACACATTAAAGGGTATTAGCCATTGAATGGCAAACAAACATCACATTTTCACCTGTGGGAAAAACACCTCGGGTTTTTGAGGCTGAGTTCTCTGAAGAGAGCACCATTGGCCTTCCCCCCCATCTAATCAACACTGAGTCCCTGTTCATCTCCCTGGAACTCTTCCAGGAGGAATCTGAGTCCTGAGACCCTGAGCCCACTGTCCATGTGGAGCAGGATAAGAGTCTCTGTGCTGAGACCCCACACTGGCTGGTAACCAGGGAGAGCAGCTTTAGTTGCTTGGCTTGTTGTGGGGTGTTCCCCTCCAGGGATGCAGTCCTGGCACATGAAGAGTATGGGGTGAAGGAGGGCTTCAGCTGCTGTGTCTTCTATGAGTGGATGCTAAAGAGGCAGTCCTGCTTAGGGCAGCACCATTCTAGATGGTGCCACCCACTGGTCCAGTGATGCAGAAAGTCAACATGAAAAGGGAAAGAAAAGAAAATGAAGAAATCTTTTGCTGCTTACAGGAGAAGTTGGAAATACAGAAACAAGTGCTGATCAGACTGCAGCAAGAGCTGGTGAGGTTGCAGAGGCAGGAGGCCTGGCAGAAGAAACAGAGAGCAGCATATCCTCAAGGGCAGAAACGGAATGACTTAGAAAGATCAGGGTGCTCGGGCTTTCTGTGAAGCTCCCTGCAAGCTACCTCAATCCATCTCCTCTTTCAGAAGCTTGACTTCATCTACTACAATGCCCCCATCCATCCCTATCTCCTGGGGAGCACCACCTCTAGGAGGAACTGGACTGAAGCAGCCTCAAAAGAGCTGGTGTCAATTCAGACTCAGAAACTCACTCAGGCCAGGAAATATGGAAACCTTACCTGGAAATTGAGTTCTATGAGATCCTGAAATGAGCCATACTGTAAGTTAGGTAGGTGAAATAGGATATTATTTGGCATGGAAGGTTGAAACTTAGGCAGCTTGATGGTAAGTGTGTTCTGAAGGAGGATGTAACTGAAATTTTTTATAGTAGAAGGAGCAGGACCAGTGCCAGGCAGTGATGAATCCTGATTGCTTGTGAGAAATGGAGCAACTTCTAGGCAGTAAAATGAAGGGGGGTCATTGCAAGAGAACAGGAGGGCATTATGAAATAAAATGAGTTGTCTTGCAGGGAGAAATTGAATTTGGGTTTATGATATATTGTTTCCTTTTGGTTGAGTGAGAGTGGCAGTTGATGTAGAGAAATTCCACTGAATATTATACTTTTCTGGATAAGAGTAGAACCAGTAGTTCATGGCTAACTGTTGCAAAGATTTCCTTGAATTATAAGAACACTTTTTTTTTTCTTTTAAACAGAATTTACTCTAATTTTACATATATCTTTGGCCCTTGTTGGATTTTACTTTTTTGTTCTGTAAGCTGACATATCCTGAGATCATTAACTGACAAAAAGCCCAAATGAAAGTAAAGGAGAAAAAGAGAGGGTAATATCTCCTAAACCTGAACAGAACAGCAACAAGCCTTATAATCAGAGGTGATGATGGGAATGGAGGATTCAGACTCAGTTTCAATAATGGGCAGAAGAGCCTAAGTCATACCCACTACATCAAATCCCAGGGCCTGGGGAGTCCTGGAGGTTGAGACCCAGAGTGTTGTGGGGAAGCCTTCAGAAACACTGGAAGGGTGGTTATGGCCCCTGGGGAATATCACACCCATCACCAGTGTGTCCTATTTTTATTTTTCAAAGAGATAATGATGGTGTCAATACGCAATTGGTTCTGAGGCAAAGGGACAATCTGCACACTACTATCATGAAAAAGGAAAGCCTACAAAGCACCGATGTACAACAGTAGGAGTTTCAGCAGAGGCTGCGCAGAGGCTGACCTATGACTTCCAACTCATTGAAGACCTTTTGACCAAAATCTTCTTTTTCCTTGAATGCTGCATCTTCTCAGTTAACTTCTTCCATGTTTAGGCTGATGAAAAAGCCTAGGGTGCACCAGGGTAAGTTTTCAACTACAGCACATTGGGGAGAAGGTGATAGCGTCAGGAAAGTTAGAGAATAATGTAGTGGCCCATGTTTGCCAAGTGAATTGCCAATTGTGTCAAGCTACTTCCTTATCTCTAGACATGCACACTCAGTAGATACTTCAATAATAACTACATTCTCATAGAATTCTTTTAGGTCATTCTAGGTATAGAGATCAGAAGTGGTCATTGTCTCCAAATAGTAGGAAATCTGCTGGGTTTGGCTTTTGTACAGTCTGTGGTCATGCTTTTCATGCAATAGTTAAAATCTTTGAAAACCACATTAAAGATAATGTTTTGCCTATTTGGAAAACACCCAACTAAATATGTATAAATATTTGTGTGTATATATAAATTATTATCTCAAAATTATTACATTCTTATAATAAACATTATAAAATTATATAAAGAAATAAGGAGAGCCACCCTCTCCATCAATTATAACTCCTCCAACAATGCACCAAATGTTAATGAGACATGTGTATTCTTTCATACTTTCTTTTTTTTCCAGGAAATATTTATAGAGTTACAGGTATACATGTAGATCTCTTTGTTTGCTTTTGTGGAAAATATGTCACATTCTCCCCCATTGTTATTCACCCTTTTCCACTTAGTCTATCGTGTTTCTCTGTAATTCAGTAGATATGGCACTATCATTTTGGTTATTCCAATTTTTAATTCATATTAACACAAGGATTATTTAATGGAACACATTACAGTACACATATGCTTATAAATAATTCTACAAGTAAATCCAAGGTAATTCAAATTAATAATATGGTAAGCAGCCTGTCTTATTTGTGACTAAACAATCATGCTCAGATATTCAGATATAAGCATCTACTCTTTTATGTATCCATAAATACATCTACATATGTGCAATGTATTCATGTATTTTTTATTTTTTTTCCCCAAATATGTTCATTTTATAAATACTGTACTGCATCTTACTTTCCTCCTTAAATACTTCACAGAGCTTTCTGTTACTCAACGGCTATAAGTCTCTTCCATTCCAATGACTATATAATATTAATGTATGATGTAGCAGTACTATAAATTATTCCCCCTGCTGTCTGTCACAAGAATAGGGGAAAGGGGACAATAACCACTTGAGGGAGGATGAAATTCACTGACATTTATCTCAGATTTACCAGGCTTTTCCTCCTCCTCCTCTCTGGCTGCTGCATGGCATTCCACTAGCCTACAGAATTTTAAAAATATTGATTCACATGTTTTCTGACAGTTCATTAGCTGTTTTGGTGGACAGACTGATTCCTGGAGCTTCCTGTTCTGCCACCTTTCCAAACCATCTTTCCAGCATGTTCTAAATTCCCACTCCCTGTAACTATCCCACAAGTGTATACAAGGTAATTAATATTAATTATCTCATAATTAGTCTATCTTATTCATACTTAAATTACATACAAAATTATACATATATTCTCTATTATTCACACATCTATACATATGTATGTTTTCAAGTATATTCAAGCATTTGTTATTGTTTTAACCAAATGGACTCATTTTATATTTACTATTCTTTATCTTACTTTCCTCCATATATAATACTTGACAGAGCTTTATCTTTCTCAACTGCTACTGCTCTTTAATGACTGCCTAGTATTATATAATGTGGCTGTACAATAAATTAAGCTATATTCCACCATCAATGAGCAGTGATTTTATTTTTTCTTTTGTGCCATTATTGACATTGCAACAGTAAACATCTTTTTCTATACAACATTTATTTCTTTGAGATAACTTCTAATGGTGAGATTTCCAGTTTTAACATATTTTAAAATTTTAGAGCTATTACCAAGTTGCTTTCTGTGAAAGGTTGTAATAATGTTCTTTTTCAACTATGTGAATGCATATTCTTTTACACAAAACCCAGCCTACAAAGATGTTTTGGTTCTTAAATATGAAGAGTTTCACTGGTACTTTGATATTTTTCTATATAGCAGTGTTTTTTAAACAACTTTGTTTATGTTTATCAGGCATTTTGATTATCTATGAATGGCATACTTGAATTCATCCCTCATTTTTCAAATGCTCAATTTTTGTTCATTTCCTCCAATTAAAATTAAAATTAAAATAGTTATTAATCCTTTGTCATCTACATTTCAAATAATTTTCCAAATCCATTATTTGCATGTGACATTTTTGCAAGTTTTTTTTCTCTCTTCAATACTTTAAAATGTTTATGGTCAATTACATCCATCTTTCTTCTTATGCTTTCTGGATATCCTATTTAGGTTAAGAACACAGTCTCATCTGTAAGTTCCTAATTTTCTATTGAGATTTTTCTTGATTCTTTTTGCTTTGAAATTAATAAATCTATATATGTTGGGTTTTTTTCCGAGAAGGCTGATTATTTGAGTCATCACTCTTTATTTCCTAAATTATAATTTTCATTATTTGAAATACCACTTTTGTATTCATGGTTATTAAGATCTCCTCTGGATACCTCCAGTTTTTCCATTGATCTATTTGTCAGTTCCCATGTTAATATCTTATTGATTTGATCTGCTATTTGATGAGGAAAGGCTTCTGTCACTTTTTACCTGTTTTTTTCTTGTCTATTATTCAGTAATAATTATACCATGTGGATCTTATTAATGTATACACTTCAAACAACTATGTTGATATGGAAATTGCATTTCATTTATATATTATCATTTGAAAATTTTGACAAGTCTTCCCATTAAGTAACATGGTATAATTTTGCATTTAATTGGACTTCATTTTATTATTTCAATAGATTTGTTTTCTTCATAATCTTTTGTGCTGTTCCTGTGAAATATTGTACCAAATATTTGTAGTTTTGTCAGTTTATTAAGGAATGTGTAGGTAACAATTTATTAGAAAAAAATTTACCAAAGCTTGATTTGGACTGCTAGAATCTTATTTTTAAATATTACGTGGGGGAGCAGATGTGGCTCAAGTGGTTGTGCACCTTTTTCTCACATGGGATGTCTCTGTTCGATTACCAGTGCCTCCTAAAAGCAAAAATACAAACAACAAGCAAACAAACAACAACAAAAAAGAAACATCTCAAGGAACCTGATGTGGCTCAGTGATTGAGTACTGGCTTCCCACATAAGAGGTCCCTGGTTCAATCCCTGGTCCCCAAACCTCAAAATATATATATTATGTGTAATTTCACTGTCTTTAGCCTTATACAAACCAGTTAATCAATCACACTTTGATAAATGTATTAGTCAACCAAAGGGGTGCTGATGCAAAGTACCAAAAATCTGTTGGCTTGTATAAAGAGCATTATTAGGGATAAAAGCTTATAGTTACAAGGCCCTAAAGAGTCCAACTCAAGGTTACTTCCTTACTAAATTCTGTTGCCACATGTTGAAGCAAAATGGCAGGCAAAATCTGCAAGGGTTCAGCTTTCCTCTTCCCTCTTAATAATTCTTTGTGGGTCCAGCTTCTTCTGATCAGCTGTAGGATGGCATAGAGCTCATCTCTCTTCCTAGGGCTTATTTCTTTCCAGGCTCAGCTGCTCTGGTCTCTTCAAAGGTCAGCTGTAAACTATGGTGAATCACTCATCTCTCCTCCAGGGGCCTCTGCCATGTCTATGGAACTGTCTCTCTTCCTCTGGGTATCTTCTCTGTATATCTATTGTGTTCCTGTTTGACTGTCCATGCATCCATTTATATAACCCACAGAAGGGGCAGGGACTCAAACTGAGTTGCCCTAATGATGTGTTTGAATCAAAGCCCTAATCTTAAAATAATTTAATCAAAGGCACCTCAGCTGATTCTTATGTAATCAAAGGGTATCATGCCTAGAGGAATAGACCAGTTTACAAACATAATCAATATTTCTTTTTGGAATTCATAAATATCAAATTGCCACAGTAACTACTCCTGGTTTTCAATTCCCTTACATCAATATAATTTTCTGCAAAGAATTGAAGAGTAGGCTATCCAAACATAATTTTGTCTACAGTATCCTTGAATTCAGAATGCAGGCTGAATATATTCTTCTAGTATTTTTAGTTCTAATTTGTTTTTAATTTTTTCCTTTGCTTATTCATTGTTTAATAATTATCTTTTTCATATTTTCAAAGTTTTGCTTTTCATATTTAGGTGTTTATACAGCTGGAATGTAGTTTTGTTTATGGCATGGTGTGGGTGTCCATGTGCATCAGAAGAGAACACACTTTTGGAATGAAAAGGCAGGAAGCCAGAGGTTGGGGCATTTGGAATGACTGGGGATGAATGGGGAAGAGAATAAGGCATGAAGTCCAGGGCATGGCCTGGCCACCAGTATGTCTGGTGGCAGGAAGGGAGCTCTACCTCATGCACTGCTTGACACCAGCCCAGCTCACCTGATACTGCATGACCCAGCACACACACATCAGTCTCCAAAAGGAATGACCAGAATGAAGGGAAACAGCAGGCTGAGGAGGATGAGGCTCAGGAACAAGACTCAGTAGCTTGAGGCTGCAGTCAACTGGCCAGCAGCCCTCCTGATGGGATATGAGTAGGACAGAGGTCAGGGATCCAAGTGATGACCCAAAAAGAGTGATGGAGGAGCAATCACACATGTGCCTCTGGATCTGCCCATTCAGGAGACCTTTGGGTTATACATCCCCAGGGAGAAGGCAGTGCCCCAGTGGCCACACTGCTGGGTGGACCCACTCTCTACAGCCTGGATTGGCTGCCTGCACAGTACTCAGAAAGGCCTTCTCAGGGTGCTCTTCACTATCATGGGAGCTCCACAACCAGAGCTGATCTGAAACTCCTAAAGCTGCTGTGGGTACCAGAGAAAGAGGATGTAGGGCTGGGCCAGCCCACTTCCCAGGTAACAATTCTTCCTATATTTGGCCAATGTTGCCAACTTGGAAATTTTTAGATTATTTTTGGGCCAGCCCAGCATTCTGGAAGTAGATGCTCCAGGGAAAGCTGCATCATGCACCCACTCTTATACCCTGTGCTGCTTTCACACTGAGGTATGAGGACAAGGACACAAGTCCACTGCTGTTCCCACCAACATCATGGGTCCTGTGGTGAATTTTATGATTCATTTCCAATAGTGGGAATTCCTAGATGCTTAATGGCTCTATTTCTTCATTCTTTCATTTCCCACATCCAAATCATTCCCTACCCCACTTACTCTGCTGCTCTGGACTCCAAGCTTATAAGAGCCCCAAGTATTTTACTAGAGTGGTCCATGTGCCTCCAGATGCTAATGACTTGATGAGTGTGGGGTTCTGGGCATCAGTATTTCCTACAAGGTCTTCGGGCAATTCTGATGCCAAAGAGTGGGAGATATCATTTTAGAGGTCTCTTTGGGTCTCTAGCATAGCTGTTACAGGTTCCCACATGTTCCACTGTTTTGCACAGACTAAGTGGGAAACTTAGGCAGAAAATCCTGGGTCTAATCTGCAATGATTTCTTGCAGTAAAACCTGCCCTGTTCAAGGTGAGGAATTTTCAGATTCCTTTACCATCAATATCTGTGAACAAACTGTTCTCTGTTCGGACTAAAGCGGAACTGTCAAATTGAATTCAAAACACACACCAGATGTGACTTAATAGACTTGAATTAACAAAAGTCAAATCAACATTTGCTATAATTCCAAGCCTGTAGCACAGGTTGCTTATAAAAATAAAATAAAGCAAAATTATAAGAACAAAGAACAAGCACAAAAACCACAAAAGAACAAAAATAATGAATAAGACCCTAAAGGTAGTGAAATGAGTCTCTTTCTTTTGACAGCCTTCCTAGCCCCAAGACTTCTCATTTCTTATCTTCCAAAGTATATAATCAGATATGAAGCCTTTTGGATAAATATTCCTCAGAATATTTCTATTTTCATCTTGTGAGGAATTTCCTCAATCCTGTCTTGGGCTAAGGTCTGAGAAGTCCTCCAAGGGCTGCCTGGGCCTCTCCATACTAAATATTCAACACACAGAGGTCAGAGCCCCTTTGGTTCCCCAGCAATCTGTCATAACCCCAGTGACTTTGAGACCCTGAAGTTCTGAGACTGACAGAAACCACAGACGTTATCCTTCTCTGAGAGAGTTTACACCACACCAAGTTCTCAGGATTGCTCTGACTATTCATTCCTTCTCAGCAGCTTCTCTGTTAGAGGACACTTAAGGGCAATGTTAGTTTGTGTCCTTTACCCTGTAAATCTGCCCCTTTTAAGTGGGGAAAGGAGGTACTTCACCTACACCCTTAAAATTGGTGGAACCACAATGCATGGTGCCAGATGAATGCTGGAAAAGAGAGTGAGGGGAAAATTAGAAAGGTCTAGTTGTAAAGGTTCCAGAGACCAGAGTGACCTGAACCCACAAAGATGGTCCAAGTTGAAATGCCTTAAACTTTCCTGAACTGGGCCCATTTCGATTTCAAAGGACAAAATTTTTGCCCTGTATTTATTAAACTGGCCTGGGAGTGCCCTTTGAATGATAATGTGAACTAACTTCTAGAGATTTGGGGTTAATGAAGGTTCAAGGAGACTGTCAAATCCCATCCTGTTCTTACAAGTCAGAAAACCAACACTATTAGTCTTCCAGCTCTTTAGGTGATCTTCTTCCTTGGAAAATCATTTCACTGGAGATTGAAGACTTCTCAGTTTGGAAATACTTCTTGGGCTCTATTTCTCACAACTGGATTTCCCATAAACAAGCTTATTCTTGTTCCTAGAAGTTAGGAACAAGAGCAAAAGATGAGTTTGGAGCATAGTGCCTAAATTTTTAGTATCATTTCCAGTTTCTTGAGAATGGAATGAGTTAAAGGTATCTGTTATCTTTTTCATGTTTGTTCTGAAATCCTCACAAAGACCCTCTCAGGTAAAGAACTGATGGGAAATCCCCTGCCTTTCTATTCAACTTTGAATGTGAAACACTAGCTTTTGAATGAATGTATAATATTTTCCATTCAAGACAGAATCTAATTCTTAGCTTGGCTTTACACAGTATGGCTATATAATGCACCAACCTTTGTACTTAATGAGAGTTTGCCCTTCAGAGATGGCTTGCAGGAAGCTTTGGACACAGATTTCTCCTTTTTAATATTTTTTTTTCTGAAATTTACAAACATTCAACCCACCAAGAAACACGTTTTCTCTCCCTCATTCCCTTGATAATGTCACCTGATAATTTCTATTCTATTTCTGTCCCTTTGGATTTGTTAAATTTA
>JAKSZT010054129.1:739361-752247 GCA_026826555.1 Tolypeutes matacus
TAAGCTTATCTATTTCATGAAAGGCACAGTCTGAATTTTAATAGGGGTTGCACTGAATCTGTATATCAATTTGGGTCATATTACAATCTTATCAATATGAAATCTTTCTATCCAAGTACATGGGATATCTTTCCATTTATTTAACATTTTTTGTTTCTTTCAACAGTATTTCCCATGTTCAACTACTATTCCTTTGTTAATTTTAATCATAATTATTTTACTGTTTTGATGCTATCATATATGGAGTCATTTCCTTATTTTCAATTTTGATTGTTCCTTGATAAAGAGCAGGAGTACAACTGATATTTAAATATTGATCTTAGGTCCTGCAGGCTTGTTGAATTCTTTTATTATCCCTGATAACTTTTTAAAAAGGGATTGTTTTTTATTCTATATATGTAAATGATAGATTTACTTATTCCTTTCCAAGTAAGATGACACTTGTTTCTGTTTGTCACGTAATTATCCCATTTAGAATGTTCAATACAATGTTGAATGATATGATAAATGTGGGACCTCTCTACTCAATTCTGATTTAAGGGGTAGCTGACCAGATATCCTTAAGCTTTCAAGGAATGCTTATGTGGCTATGAACAATGTGCCCTTTAGCAGTTTGTGATATCTAGCTGGAAGTTGTATAAGAATAACAACCTGAATGACCTCCCAACTCCATTTTAAATCTCTTCACCATAGTAATTCTGTATTTTTTCACATATTTTACCTTATACTAACTTATACAAATTTGGTCCTGTTTCTTAACACATTATTCTTTTTTTGTGGACTTATTAGTCTGTTTCTGTAACTGTATATCACTGTTTTATTTATAGGCATTTTATAATATATTTTATATCTGGTGTAAGTATATGTGGCTAAAGCAACTCCCTTCCAATTTTATCTTATTATTCAGAGGTTACTAACTCCATTTGAAAATTAAATTCATTTTTACATACATACTAATTGCCTTTGAAGAAGCTAATTCCCCTGTTTATTCACATTGTATTTTTTTGGAAGCCAAACTGTGCTTAAAAATTAATTTGTTTATGTACCTTAATGCCTAGCAATTGAAAAGTTTTAATTGCACTTTCTGGAATCTTAGTAAATGTGCTTTGATCATCATTTTATCTTTGGATATTTAGCAAAATAATCACGTTAAAGGCTTTCTTTCATAATCATTGTGATTTTTTCAAAGTTTTTCTTGCTGTAGATACCAGGATAGACAAATAGTAGGACTTTTGGAAACTGACATTTATTTGCATTCAACATTTTAAAAATCAATTTTATTGGTACATATTAATAAAGCATATAATTCATCCAAGGTGTACAGTTAATGGTATTTGCTATAATCACATAATTGTGCATTCATCACTTAAATCATTATTAGAACATCTTAATTATTTCAATAATAACAATAAACAGAAAAAAGACAAACAAACAAATAAGAAAATTCCTCACCTCTCAATCTCACTATGCTTCTTCCCATGGGACATAGCTGCTGTTTCTGGCTATTCTATCCAAAAGGTATAATCAATGGCTTTTAGTATAATCGCAATGTTGAACATTCTTCATGTTAAAAATTCAGGACAATTTCATTACTCTAAAAAGAAAGACTGTGTAGCAGTTTGGCTTATTTATGAATTCCAAAAATAGATATTGGATATGTTTGTAAACTGGTCTGTTCCTCTGGGTGTGCTTAAGTTATGACTAGGGTTTTGATTAGGCCACATCAGTAGGACATTGAGACCCTGACACTTGGTGGGCAGGAATTGAGAGATAAAACTACATGGCAGAGCAGCAGAGTTAGTTGGAGTTTTGATGTTGGAGTTCTGATGCAGAGTTTTAATGCTGGAGCCCATGGAAGTAAGCACACAGAGGAGCTTGGTCATGAGGAAGGAGAGAAGTCCCAGGGAAGAGGCAAGCCATTCACCTGATAGTCTACAGCTGGCCTTGTGGAGCGAGGCAAAACCTAGAAAGCCTCATGGCCTGCAGCTGACCTTGTGGAGAAAGCAGAGGAGCTGAGCCCAGAGACAAGAAAGCCCCAGGGAGAGAGGAATGTAGGAAGCCTGAAGTCTCAGAGACATTGGCAGCCATCTTGCTTGAACACGTGGCAATAAACTTTGGTGAGGTAACTTATGCTTTATGGCCTGGTAACTGTGGCTTCTATACCAAATAAATGCCCTTTATAAAAGCCAACTGATTTCTAGTATTTTGCATCAACACCCCTTTGGCTGACTAATACAGACTCCAAACCCCTTAGCATTCCTTCCTAAGACTTACATAACAACTAATTTCTTTTCATCTTTATGAATTGGTTTATATTTACATATTATATAAAGGGAATCACACAATATGTAGTACTCTGTATCTGGTCTCCGTCACTTAGTGTAATGAATTTTTTGTCTGATATTATCATTGTGTAGTATTAACTCACATTTATTAAGCTTCAAGAAAAAATAATTGTATATATATGCAATTCTACCCATATTCATATTTCACATAATATATTTAAATTTCACATAATATATTTAGTTCATACTAGGAAATCATACCATATTTTTCCATTTGTGTCTGGCCTGCTTCACTCAAATAATATCCTCTAGGTTCATCCATGTTGTAAATATGTTTCACAACTCCATTTCATCTCATGGCTGTATAATACTCCATCATGTGTTAATTCCACAATTTTTTTATCCATTCATCAGCTGGTGGACACCTGGGTTGTTTCCAAATTTTGGCTATTGTGAATAATGCTGCTATGAACATTGGTATGCAGAAATCTATTCATGTCACTGCTCTCAGTTCTTCTGGGTATATCCCCAGCAATGATATTGCAAGGTCCCATGAGAAGTCTATATTCAACTTCATTAGGAACTGCCAAACAATCCTCCACAGTGGCTGTACCATTCCACATTCCACCAACAGTGAATAAGCATCCCTATCTCTCCACATCTTCTCCAACATTTACAGTTTTCTGACTTTTTAATAGTGGCCAGATGTGAAATGATATCTCATTGTAGTTTTGATTTGCATTTCCATAATCGCTAGTGATGTTGAACATTGTTTCATGTGTTTCTTCTCTATTTGTGTTTCTTCTTTGGACAGCTGTCTTTTCAAGTCTTTTGCCAATTTTTTTAATGTGATACTTTATCTTTTTATTCTTGAGTGGTATGATCTCCTTATATATGAATATTAAACCCTTTTTTATTCTTGAGTGGTATGATCTCCTTATATATGAATATTAAACCCTTATCGGATATATGATTGCCAAATATTTTCTCCCATTTAGTCATTTGCCTTTTCACACTTTTCTTTAAATAAATGTTTTTATTTTTTAAGGTAGATTATGCAAATGTTACATAAAAAATATAGGGATTCCTATATGCCCTGCCTCCCATACATCTCACATTTTCCTACATAAGCAACATCCTTCATTAGTGTGGTACATTCAAGGCAATTGATAAATGCATTTTGGGGCATTGCCACTGAGCATGGATTATAGTTTACATTGTAGTTTACACTCTCTCCCACGCAATTCGGAGGGTTATGGCAAGATATATAATGGCTCATATCTGTCATTGCAATGTCATTCAGGATGATTTTCAAGTCCTAAAAATACCCCCATATTATACCTGCTTTTCTTTCTCATTGCCCTCAGAGCCTCCAATGGACACTGCCTCCACATCAATGTTGTAATTTCTTCCATTGCTAGAAACACAATAAGTCTATAGTAGAACACCAGTAAGTCCACTTTACCCCATAGTTCATTACCCAATTCCGAGGATTCTGGGATGGTGATGTCCACTCTACCTCTATTTGAGAGGGGGCTGTGATACAATAGGGCCAATGGATGGGAATCTTGCTTCCAGTTGTAGGCTATCTCATTTCCTTGGTATGGTGGTTGTCCATCCTCACCTCTTTGTTAGTTGTCTTAGGTGAGACCAATGAACTAACTGGAGAGTAGGTGTTGCAACTCCACTGAGGCTTAAGGCCCAGCTGGCACATGGAGAGCCCAAAGATTTAAGTCTCTTGGACACACACCTATGAACTCCAGCACCAACTATAGGTTCAAATAGAAGGAAGAGATGAGCCATGTGTAGGGAAGCCATAAATGAGTCCAAATCTGTCACTTTCAGCAGCACAATCTCCAAAGTAAGGCCTACTGGCAAGACACCAAACTCCAGAGCTATCTGCCATGACCATAGGACCTGGATTCCTATGGAGCCTTCAAGGACCCCACCTTTTGGGGTGGAATATACTTTGACCATCTATGAGATCCTGCTGAGATGTGCATAAGCATTACCTCTCTGATGACCTCCCGACTCACTTTGAAGTCTCTAAGCCATATAAACTCATTTGTCTTTACATTCCCCCCCTTTTTTTCAAGGTCTTTTAACAGTTGTATCACCAGCCTGTGCTTGGTAGTAATCCCTCACTGCCAGGGAAGCTCATCCCCAGGAATCATGTCCCATGATGGGGGGAACTTTTCACCCTTTTGATAAAGTGCTTTGAGGTGAAGAAGTGTTGAATTTTGAGAAGGTCCCATTTCTCTATTTTTTCTTTTGTTGATTGTGCTTTGGGCATAAGGTTTAAGGAACTACTGCCTAGTACAAGATCTTGAAGATGTTTTTCCTACATTTCCTTCTAAGATTTTTATAGTTGTTGTTTTTATATTTAAGTCCTTGATCCATTTTGAGTTAATGTATATATAAGGTGTGAGATAGTGGTCCCCCTTCTTTCTTTCACCTATTGCTATCCAGTTCTCCCAGCACCATTTGGTGAATAGACTCTTGTGGCCTAGCTGGGAGGGCTTAACAGCCTTGTCAAAAATTCCTTGACTGTAGATGTGAGGGACAATTTCTGAGTTCTCAATTCAGTTCCATTGGTTAATCTGCCTGTCCTTATGCCAGTACCATGCTGTTTTAACTACTGTAGCTATGTAATATAAAGTCAGGAAGTGAGAGTCCTCCAACTTCGTACTTCTTTTTAAAGACAGTTTTTGGTATTCAGGTTCCCTTACCCTTCCAAATAAATTTGATTATTGCCTTTTTAATATCTGTCAAAAAAGATGTTGGTATTTTTAATGGGATTGTCTTGAATCTGTAAATCAGTTTTGATAGAATTGAAATCTTAATGATATTTAGCCTACCAATCCATGAAAATGGAATGGACTTCCATTTATGTAAGTCTTCTTTGGTTTCTTTTAGCAATGTTTTGTAGTTTTCTGAATAAATGTCCTTTATATACTTGGTTACATTTATTATCTAAATATTTTATTGTTTACATCACTATTATAAATAGAGTTTTCTTTTGCCTTCCTCCTCAGATTGAACATCAGTAGAGTATAGAAATGCTATTGATTTTTGCATATTAACCTTATACCCCACCACTTTGCTGAAATTGTCTATTAATTCTAGTAGCTTTGTTGTGGATTTTTCCAGGTTTTTTAGATACAGGATCATGTCATCAGTGAATAGTGAAAATTTTACTTCTTTTACTATTTGGGTGCCTTTATTTCTTTGTCTAGCCTAATTGTTCTAGCTAGAACTTCTAGCACAGTATTGAATAATAATGTTGACAGTTGGCATGCTTGTTTTGCTCCTGATCTCAGTGGGAAGATTTCAGTCTTTCACTATTGAATACTATGCTAGCTGTAGGTTTTTCATATATGCACTTTACCATATAGAGAAATCTTCCTTCTATTCCTATATTTTACAGTTTTTTTTTTCTCAAGAAATGGTGATGTATTTTTCAAATGCCTTTTCTGCATCAATCCAGAGGATTATGTGATTTTTCTTTTTCAATTTATCCATGTGGTTTATTACACTGATTGATTTTCTGGGGTTAAACCACCCTTGGATACCTGGGATAAAACCCACTAGATTGTCGTGTATAATTCTTTTAATGTGCTTTTGGATTCTGTTTGCAAGTTTTTTTTGAGGAATTTGGGTCTATATTCATTAGAGATATTAGTCTGTAATTTTCTTTTTTCAAAGTACCTTTATCTGATTTTGGTATTAGGGTGATGTTGGGTACATAGAATGAGTTTGGGAGCATTATTTCCTGTTTAATTTTTAGAAGAGCTTGAGCAAGATCGGTATTAGATTATCTTTGAATGATTGGTAGAATTCACCAGTGAAGCATCTATTCCTGGACTTTTCATATTTGGAAGGTTTTTGATGACCGTTTCAATCTCTTCACTTGTTATTGGTTTGTTGAGGTATTCTATTTTTTCTTCAGTCAGTTTAGGTGGATCATGTCTTTCCAGGAATTTTTCCAGCTCATCTACATTTTCTTGTTTTTTGACAAACAGTTGTTCATTGTATCCTCTTTTGATCTCTCTTATTTCTGGGAGTTCAGTGTTAATGTCCACCCACTCATTTATGATTTTATTTATTTGTGTCTTCTCTCTTATTTTCTTTGTCAGTCTAGCTAAGAGTTTGTTGATTTTGTTGATCTTTTCACAGAACAGACTTTTGTTTTTGTTGATTCACTGTTTTTTTATTTTTATTTTTATTTTTTGTTATCAATTTCATTGTTTTCTGCTCTGGCCTTTACTATTTGTATTAGTCCTCCAAAGAGGTGCTAATGCAAAATACCAGAAAATGGTTAGTCTTTATAAAGGGTATTTATTTGGGGGAGAAGTAAACAGTTACTAGGCTATAAAGCTTAAGTTTCTTCCCTTACCAAAGTCCATTGCCACATGTTGGAGCAAGACAGCTGCTGACGTTTGCCAGGGTTCAGTCTTCTTGGGTTCCTCTCTTCCCCAGGCTGCATTTCTCTCTGGGCCCACTGCCTCTGTTTCCTCCACAAGGTCAGCTGTAGACTATGAGGCTCTCTAGACTTTGCTTTTTTCCACAAGGCCAGCTGTAAACTCAGGTGAACGGCTTGTCTCTATCCTGGGGCCTTCTCTGCTTCCTCATGACCAAGCTCCTCCATCTTCTTGCCTCCCCAGCATCAAAACTCCAACATTAGAACTGCTCTCTCTGTCTTTTGCCTTGCCTTTTATATTTGATTCCCCCACCCACCAAGGAGTGGGGCTCAACACCCTACTGACATGGCCCAGTTAAGGCCCTAATCATACCTTAATCATGCCCAGATTAACAGACCAGTTCACAAGCATAATCCAATATGTATTTTTGGAAATCATAATTACATCAAACTGCCAGACTGCAACACTATTTCTTTCCTTCCTTTGGCTTGGTTTGGAATTATTTTGTTGTTCTTTTTTCTAGTTCTTCCAGGTGTGCATTTAGATATTCAATTTTAGCTTTTTTTTTCTTTCTTAATGTAAGCATTGAGGTCTATAAATTCCCCCCTCAGCACTGCCTTTGTGGTGTTTCATTGGTTTTAATATGTTGTGGTCTCATTTTCATTTGTCTCAAGATATTTGCTGATTTCTCTTGCAATTTCTTCTTTGACCCATGATTGTTTAAGAGTGTGGTTTAATCTCATATATTTATGAATTTTCCCTTTTTCTGCCCATTATTGATTTCCAGCTTCATTCTGTTATAACCAGAAAAAGTGTTTTGTATAATTTCAATGATTTTAAATTTATTGAGACAAGTCTTGTGACTAAATATATGGTCTATCTTGGAGAAGGATCCATGAGCACTTGAAAAGAATGTTGATCCTGTTGTTTTGGGGTGCAATGCTCTATAGATGTGTTAGTTCTAGCTTATTTATCATATTTAATTCAAGTTTTCTGTTTCTTTATTTATCCTATGTCCAGTTGTTCTATCTAATACTGAGAGTGGTGTATTGAAATCTTCAACTATTATTGTAGAGACATCTATTTCTCTCTTCCGCTTTGCCACTTTGTGCCTCATGTATCTTGGAACACTGAGGTTAGATTCATAAATATTTAAAATAGTTATTTCTTCTTGATGAATTGCCCCTTTTACTAATATATAATGACCTTCTTCATCCTTTGTAACAGTTTGCATTTAAAATCTATTTTGCCTAATATTAGTATTGCTTCTCCCACTCCTTTTTGGTTACTATTTGCATGGAATATCTTTTTTGAACCTTTCACTTTTAACCCGGTTGTGTCCTTATGTCTGATGTGAGTCTCTTGTAGACAACATATAAAAAGATCACATTTTAAAATCCATTCTATCGGTCTGTGTCTTTTGATTGGGGAGTTCAAGCCATTAACATTCAACATTATAACTCTAAAGGCATTATTTACTTCATCCATTTTGACCTTTGGCTTTCAGTTGTCTTTTCATGCTATAGTCTATATTTTTTTACCCTTTCTAATAATTTTCATTTCTACACTTTTCTTCAAGTCTGTCTCCCTTGTTTTTTCCTTTTAGGCTCCAGCACTCCCTTTAGTATTTCCTGTAATTCTTGTCTTTTGGTAACATATTCCATCAGCTTTTGTTTGTCTGTGGTGACTTTGAACTTCCCTTCATTTTTGAAGGACAGCTTTGCCAGATACAGAATTCTTGTCTGGCAGTTTTTCTCTTTCAATACCTTAAATACATCAGATAACTTTCTTCTCTCCTTCATGATTTCTGATGAGAGGTCAGCACTTATTCTTATCAAGTTTTCCTTCTATATGTTGTTTTGCTGTTCTCCTGCTGCTTTCAAAATCTTCTATTTATCTCTATTTGTCATTCTGAATAGTAGGTGTCTTTATGTTTATTCTGTTTGGGGTGCATTGTCCTTCTTGGACATTGATGTTTATGTCTTGCATAATGGTAGGGAAGTTTTCAGTCATTACTTCCTCAAATATTCTTTCTGCTCCTTTTCCATTTTCTTCTTCTGGAGTGCTGATAATGAATATATTTTAGTGTTTCTTGTTGTCATTCAAGTTCCTGAGACCCTGTTCCATTTTTTTCCAGTCCCTTTTCTTTCAGTTCTCCTCTCTATTCCAGTTCAGGTGTTCTGTCTTCAAAATCAGTAATTCTGTCTTCAAGTAGTTCCAATCTGTTCTTACGTGCCTCTAATGTATTTTTTAATCTCATCCATTATATCTTTCATTCCCATAAGGTCTGTCACTTTTCTTTGCAGACTTTCAAATTGTTCTTTATGCTCACCCAGTGTCATCTTAATATCCTTTATCTCTTTTCTTCATATCTTCTTTAAATTCTTTAAATCGATTTAGCAGATTTCTTCTGAGTTTCTTTGATCAATTGTCTTAAATATGAATCTCTTCAGGATATTTGGTTTGTTTCTTTGGATGGGCCATCTTTTCCTGTTTCCTAGTATGGATTGTAATTTTTTGTGAATGCACTGTGCCATCTGCTAATCAAATGCCGTTTCCACAATTCCCTGCATTTAACTTTTTAACATTTTCTCTTTTTTATAAGAAAAGGCCTAAAATGGATTTGTAATAATACACTCTGTCAGTAGGCTATAAGATACTATTGCTATGTGTGTGTGTTTGTATGAATGAGCACAGAAAATCTGCTTTCTAAGTAAGTAGAATTGTACATCATGTAAAATGTTCAAATTGTCTGCTAAGTAACTGTGAACTTGATAGCAGTGGACATCTGAACAATGGGGATCATATGAAAGGTAATAATCACTCTTCCTGGGGAAGAGAAACTGCTCTAAAGTACTGGTGATAGAGTCTGAGTACAGGAGTGGAGATTCTACCAGCAGGAAGAGGTGTTCATACAGAGGGGGCTGTCTCTAACCTCATCAGGAGAGGCAAGAAATCAATAGTTTCCCTAGGAATCTCTAAAAAACACAGTATTAATTATACCCCTCCCTTAATTAGAAATCTTCAGTGGTTCTCTGTTTCCTAAAATAACATGTTCTTTCAGGATCTCACTTTGACCTGGCATATAACCCACAGTATCTTGCTGAACCAGATCATGGACTGTCTCTCAAAAACATTTAAAGCATTCCTATCATCCAGATATTACTCTGTCTTCTCCCCATAGTTACACTTGCCCAGAACCTCTATCCATGACCCAAAAGATCAGTTTACTCCTTCTCTTCAGCAGCCTAAGTATAACTGATTCTACCCTCTGAATCTGCTTAGAATAAATTTATATAATCAAGATTTAATTTTGTCCTTAAATAAGTCCTCTTTGCCCTGTTTCTCATAAGAATTTTATTTCTTAGGACCCATCCAGGTTATAATCCTTTGGATAACCTCCTACTAATGTTCCAGTATGTCCTAGCTTACTGAGTCAAACTTTTGGACAGATTGCTGAGTATTCAAGAACACAATGAGTTGATGGTTGCAGGACAAGTGTTTGAGGGTTGTCTAGGTGGGAAGAAACATCCAAGATGTAGACATGGCCATGGAGAGGAGGATCCATATTTAGAAGCAAGCATAAAATGCCATTGAATATGCCAGGAGAAGGGAATGTTAGGGATTCATGAACTGGAGAGACCCCAAAACTCAGTTGAATGTGGCGGGAGGAAGAATACAGGCATAAGCAAGAACAAGAAAGATCAGTTAAGTGGCCTTGCCTTTCACTTTATTTGGAATTGCTCTCCATCCTCCTTCACTTCTGATACTCAATTCTCATTCAACCCAGCTAAAATACTATCTTTTCCATTAATGTCTTCTCTATTGTCCTTGGTGATATTCAGTTCACCATGTCTTTCCTAACACTCGCTTGTTCTTGTCATACTCTTTCTACACTCAGAAGTCACTACTTGTGGTCAATTCAATGCAATAAAATGGCATCTCCATCAATATGAATGAGAACAGTGTCTTTATATGTTTTTTTATCTTTGTATTAGCATTCTGTAGAGAAACAGAACCAAAAAGATATATGCATATATGTAAATATTAACTTCTCTTATTGATGAAGACAATCCCATTAGTTGATCACAGATGTGATCAGCCATGGATGCCATTAGCTGACTAATGATATAAATCCATCTATGAAATACCTTCACAGTAAGAAACAACTGGACAGTATAACCTAGTCCAGATGACACATGAAATTAGCCATAATATTCCATACCTTGTCAACTAGGCACTGATAGACATCATACATAATCTGTGCAAAGACAATATTATAGTCAGATTACCATCTAACATAATTCAACTCTCTTTCTTACATCCAGAAATACACCAGCCCTTTCCCCAGAATGGGATGAAAGTCCTTGAGTAATTTTCACTCTTATCCTTGATATTCCATAACTGAAATTCTATGACAAGAATTTAATAAGATTTGTTACGTGATAAAACATAAAAGAGGAAAGAAAACAAAGATATATGATTTATGTATGTATACAAACATATTCATATCAAAACAAGGAAGAAGTACTCATAACCTTTACCATCCTCATTCCTGAAAGGTCTTGGCCATTAATAATTCTGCCTTTAATGGGTTATTGTACTTTTCCATTGACTTTAATCACTGGGCATGTTAGTATCAAGAGATATTCTAAATAATTTCCTATATTCCAGGCAAGCACTTCTTTACCTTCATTGTACAGTTGTAGTCCTATTTCCCTTTGATAATCAGGATCAATTACCCCAGCCAGTACAATAACTTCCTTTTTTTTACCTGTTGGTTCAGAGGCATTAAGGAGTTTAAGTGGCTAGGTGGTCATCTTAGCTTCCAGTTCAATGGAATTGTTGTGTCTCCTGGAAGAAGCATTATTCCTTTTTGAAAAAAAAAGACCTCTATACCAGTTAAGCATACGGCTGCAGAGACAAAAATCACTCAGTAATAAAAATGAGTATTTGCACCCATTGATCCCCAGACCTGTGAATCATGGCTATGGTAGAAACAGCAGTGTAGATTTGAATATGATTTAAAGTATGTACAGGCTCCTGGAGACTATTATCTCAGCTATGCAAGGCTTATCCACTCCATTGGCAACATAATTTAGTCTTTGAAAGGCCATTATACCATGTTATCACTCCAGCTGCCTCAGGTTGTTGGGGAACATAGTAAGACCCGTGATTACGTGAGCATGGGTACATTCTTGCACTTTATTTGCTGTGAAGTGGGTTCCTTTATAATAAGCAAAATTCTGCAATAGCATGATGAGGAATAAGGCATTCAGTAAGTCCACAGATGGTAGTTTGGGGGGAAATATTGTGTTTGGGCAAGGCAAATCCATATCTAGTGTCTACTCTAGTTAGAACAAAATACTGTCCCTTCCATGATGGAAGTGGTCCAGTGTAATCAACCTGTCATCAGTTAACAGGGTGATCACCTCAGGGAATACCACCACACCAGGTATTAAATGTTAATCTTTACAACTGGCAGATTGGACACTCAGCAGTGGCTGTAACCAAGTCAGCCCTGGTGAGTAGAAGTCAATTTTTCTGAACTCATCTATGATTTCCATCCTTCCAATCATGGCCATTTTTTCATGAGTCCACAGTACAATGTCAAGGGTGGCTGGAGAAAGGTACTGATTTTTATCCACAGAACAGTTCTTCTTATTTACTTGATTTATAAATCATCCTTTGCTGAGGTCACCATATGGTGAGCATTCACATGCTATACAAATATCTTCATGTTTTTCACACATCCAGAAAAGTCTATCCACATACACCTCTCTCAGAACTCTTTGTCAATCATGTTACTTCTAGGACCACTCAACCAAGCCCTTGGCCACAGCCATTAGTCATTTTACAAATGCATCTCTGGACATTTATCCTTCCAAGGAAAATGAACAACCAACTTCACTGCTCAATGTTCTACCTACTGGGAGGAGTTCCTTTCACCACTGTCCTTCAAGGATGGCCCAGAAAGGGGTTGTAGCACTGTAGGTTTCCAATTACAGGTGGTACTACAAAATTATGAAGAACCATCTCTAAACCAGGCTCCAGTATTTGATTCCTAAGTCAGCCAATCATAAAGAACTTTGTGAAATGGGAAAGAAAAGGTAATGTGGCAGTTGGGACCACAGACATTTGGGCCACTTCATAACTTATTTGTTCCTCTAGGGCCTATTT
>JAKSZT010054129.1:761705-773854 GCA_026826555.1 Tolypeutes matacus
CCCCTATTAAAATTCAGACTGTGCCTTTCATGAAATAGATAAGCTTATCCTAAAATTCATATGCTTATCCTAAAATTTTCAGAATACCCAAAACAATCTTATAAAAGCACACAGTTGGAGGATTTAGTTTATAATTTCAAAAAGTACCAGGTATTTTGTAAGTTCACAACATTTACTATACACTCATTGTTCATGCATATTCATGTATGAATGATATATTTCTACAAAAATATATTTTTTAAAAGTACCACATATTACAGTAATCAAAACAATGTGGTGACACATAAGCATGGACATATTGATCAATACAATAGATTTGAAATTCCAGAAATAAGCCTATACATCAGTGGGTAATTTATTTTTGAAAAGAGTCCTAAGCCTATTTCTTGGGAAAAGATTTGTCTTTTTAACAAATTGTGCACTGATAACAAGATATCCACATTCAAAGAATTAAGTGGACGCAAATTCATACTATATACACAAAGAAGTGCAGCTGGTTTCTAAATGGGATTGTAGCTGAAAAAGATAGTCTAGAGATGTAAACATCAGTTGAAAGAAAGCTAGAGAATAATCTAGGGACTGAATAACACAGTGAACCCAGAGGTGGATGAGAATTGTTAATAGTACAAATGCAAGATTGTCTTTTTGTGAACCAGAACGGATATACATCACTATTTCAGGGTGGTAGGAACGTGGAGAAGCATGGGAAAATACAATTAATGTAATCTATGGACTACAGTTAACAGTGATACTCTAATATTCTTGCACCAATTCCAAAGGTGTACAGTGTTAATAATAGGGAGTATGGGAAAAAATATACCAAATGTATGCTATGGGCCATCGTTAGTGGTAATAGATTGATGATATTGTCTCATAATCTGTAACAAATGTTCCACAACAGTGTGATGTGTTGATTAAGGGGTGTTGTATGGGAATTCCATAGATGTGCATGATTGTTTTGTAAGTTCACAACTTTTGTAATAAAAATATATTTAAAAAAAAAAACAAGTGAAAATGGATCAAAGACTTAGATGAAGGAATTTAAATTATTTATCACATAGAAGGATATATAGGTGTAATTCTTCATGACTTTGGGTTAGGCAATGGTTTCTTAATTATTATACAATAGTAAAAAGGAACAAAAAATAAACAGGACTTTATGAAAATTAGAAACTTTTGTCCATTCATGGGCACTACAGAGAGAGTTAAAAGATACTTGAGAGAAGGGGAGAAAACATCTGCAAATCATATACCAGATGACAATTTAGATCCCAGAATATCTACAGAAGTATTACAATTCAATAACAAAAGGAGAAAAATATTAAAAATTTGAAATTAATAAATGGAGAAAATGAAAGAATAAGGAACAAACCAAATTTAACAGCACATTAAGATAAATTATATAACATAATCAATTGGGATTTATCCCAGGTATACAAGGTTGTCTCAACATGAACAAAATCTATCAATATAATAAGTCTTATTACCTGACTAAAGTAAAAAAAAAAGAGCACATGATCATCTTAATTGATAAAAAAAGCAAGTTGATAAAATCCACTATGCTTTCTTTATAAACACTCTCAGAAAAATAGGAATAGAAGAGAAATTCCTCAACATAATAAAGGGAGTATATAAAAAACCCATAGCTAACATCATATTCAACATTGAAAGACTGAAAAGATTGAAATCTTCCCCGCTATGTTCAGGAGAAACACAAGGATCTCCACTATCACTACTACCTTTTAATGGAAGTTTTAGATAGAGCATTTAGGCAAAAATGAATAAATGCTTGCTTGCATGCATACATACATACATACATACATAATAGTATTGAAATTGGAAAGTTGGAAGTAAAGCAAACACTTTTCAAAGATAAAATGATCCTATATGCAGAAAATCAAGAAGAATCCTTAAGAACACTAATAGTGCTAATAAACCAATCAAGCATAGTTGCGGGATACAAGATTAAAATACAAAAATCAGTTGTGCTGTGAACATACATCTGCACACTGATGTTCATAAGAGTGTTGTTCACAATTGCCAAAGGATGAAAGCAGCCCAAGTGTCCATCAACCAGTGAATGGGTGGAAGGAGTGTGGTATATACATGCAATGGAATACTATGCTGCATTAAGAAGAAATGAAATTGGGATGCATATGATAACATGGATGAATACTGAGGACATCATGCTGAGTCAAGTAAGCCAGACACAAAGGGACAAATATTGCATCATCTCATTAATATGAACTAAATGCAAAGAATAAAGTCATGGAGTATAAGTTATTTGGAGATAAAAGGAGGGCTGAGAAGGACTACTGATGCTTAATATATGTAGAAGTTTTAATTAAGTTGACTGTAAAAGTACTGAAATGGATAGAGTTGATAGTAGCACATTATACTGAGTAGTAGCTGGTTAATAAAGGGGAATGTGGCTGAAAAGGGTAATCTAGGTATGTAAATATCAGTTGAAAGAAAGCTAGGGAATAATCTAGGGACTGAATAATACAGTTAACCCAGAGATGGATGAGAATTGTGATTGATGGTACAGATGAAAAAGTGTCCTTCTATGAGCTAAAGCAGGGTGGTGGGAATGTGGAGAGAAAGGGGATAAATACAATTGGTGTGACCTACGGACTGTGGTTAACAGCAATACTGTAATATTCTTGCATCAATGCAAAGATAAAGGGGGGTATGAAAAAGTGGGCCAAGTATATGATATGGACCATGGTTGGTGGTAATAATCTGATGATATTATCTCATAATCTGTGAAAATGTTCCACCAGAGAGTGGTGTGTTGTTGAAAGTGTGTTGTATGGGAATTCTACACATGTGCATGATTGTTAATAATTTCACAACTTCTGTAGTAAAAATATATTAAAATACAATAAAAACAAATTAATAGAAAAATTTAAAATATATATATAACAACACTTTACTCATATTTGGGGTTATAGATATTGATGACTTTTATTTCACCATAAAACACTTAGAAAAGAAAATTTTAATATCCTGTATTTGACTAGTTCTTGTTATATATTTAAAATTATTGTGGCTTTTTATTTCTTTTTTATATTGCAATCTGAATTATATTATGGTTGTACCAATTTTATTAAGTTTTAGGAGTGCATGATGTACCATATGTATTTAATTCAATTCAAGGTGGCTTGCAATAAACATCTCTGCAATTTTCACAAAACTGATAAATAGATTATAATTTTAAAGGAGAAATATGGCCTAATTTTATTACAGAATTCACATTTTCTGTAGACTATATAATATCATGATGAATGCCTTTTGCCTCACCAAAAGCAAAGGTATAGTACCATTAATTAATGTATACTATAGGATATCTTCAGTAGAAAACTAGTAATTTAGGAACAAAAATTCAGTTTTGTTGCTATATACCAGCAATGAACAATCTGAAATGGAAATTAAGAAAATTTCATTTACAATAGGATCTAAAATGTTACTTATCTAGGGATAAATTTAACTAAGAAAGTAAAGGAACTTGAAAACTGATATACAATATTAAAATAGACCTAAGCTAATGACAAGATATCTATATTTTTAGATTTGAAGACAACAGTGTTAAATGTCAATAATCCCCAGTGAAATCTTCAGACTAAATTAAGCCTTAAAAAACTTTCAGGAGACTTTCATTGCAGTAAGGGAAAAGCCAATCTGCAAATTCATATGGAATCACAAAGGGTCCATAATAGGCTAAGCAATCTTGGAAAAAAAGAACAAAGTTGAGAATCTCATGCATCTCAATTTCAAAACTTAATACAGGGAAGTGGCTGTGGCTCAATCAGTAGGGCTCCGGTTTACCATATGGGAGGCCCGGGTTCGGTTCCGGCCTCAAGCCTGCCTGCACGGCATGGTTAGCTGACCCAGCGAGCACAAGCAGCAAGGTGGGGATAAATGAATAAATAAATAAAATCTTAAAAAAAAAATCTTAATACAAACCTTAGTAATCAAAACACTGTAGTATTTACATAAAGACAGATATATAGACCAATGGAATTGAATTGAGGGTCCAGAGATGAATGGATACATTTGAGGCCAAATGATTTTTGACAAGAGCACCAAGTAATTAAATGAGGCAATGAATGGTCTCATAAATAATTGATGCTGAGTATGACCCCATGCTAAAGAATGAATTCAGGTCCCTACCTCACATCACATACAAAAATTAAATAAAAATGGATTAAGGGAGAGGGGGCAAGATGGCGTTGGTGTAGGAGGGCGCACACTGCAAGCTCCCAGAGCAAGGCGGATTGGGGACGGGGTCCTGCCCGGGGGTCTGTGCTGTGCACGCGTGGAGTGAGAAGCTTGGGACATCTATCTGCGCGGACCGGCGGCGTGGACCGAACGGTGGAGATTCGTGAGTTTTGAGGCTGCCGGTGGGGGTTGGCACAGGCGGCTGAGCCCCGCGGTTACGGAAATAAATAATAAAACGGCCATTTGGAGCCGCGGGCGGGGGGCGAATAAGTTTTATTTTCTGGGGAGCTGGCTGCCTGGCGCCCCTTGGACCTTGTGTGAGCAGAGCAAAAAGCTAGTCAGCACCCGGTGAACCGGAGAGGGGATTTTGGTCGGGGAACGGAGCTGATCTCCCTAGCCACCCAGGGATAGGACCCGGGCCGCTGCGGAGCCAGGAGGAAGGGACACTTCCCAAAGAAGGGAGGGTTCAGTTGGAAGACAGGGAAGGGTATTTTATATTTTTAGACATCGATCTGGCTGCCTGCACCGCCCCATAGCTTTGGGGAGCAGATAAGCTGACCTGAAGCAGCACCAGGCTGAGAGCAGACGCAAATCTGCACTCAAACTGATTTACTGAGCAGCCCGGGGACGCTGGAGCTCGGCGCCAGAAGGGGCGGAATCCGCCGTCTTTAGCAATCACTGACTAACATCAGAGTTTCAGCTAACCTGGGGAGTCCGGAAAGTGGGACGTGCTTGATTAATTTCCACGGGCCCAGCTAGGGTCCCTTCCGTAAGGGGGTTGGTCTAGAGGAGGAATTATTTTGGGTCCTGCATTTGGCTAAAAAAAAAAAAAAAAAAAAAAAAGTGAGGTCACCTTAACAATTGAAAAATAAATTCTTTTTAATTTAGTTTAATAGCTAAAAGCTGCTTCAGGACCTGCATATAGAACTCTGTGGGGAAATTCATTGAAAAACACAAGTAGGCAGGAAGGATCCACTTGGACCCTAGGGGTATCATTGACCCCCCTTGTTTCCTTCTTTTTTTTTTTAATTTTTTATTAGTATTAACTTTTTCCTTTCAGACCTTTCTCTACTATTTCTCTACCTCCTCATAATTCTAGCCTTCTAAATCACTATATATATATATTCCTCCATTTGTTTTCCCAGTCCATTATAGGAACTCCATATTTTTTCCTAGTACTCTACACTGCCTACACAAGTTAAATATTCATCTCATTGAATCTCATTTGCCCCTCTTCTAACTTTTATCAACATTTCTATTATCCTTCTGCCTTCCTTACATCTTTTGATTCCTCTGGCCCTAACCTTTTGCCTTCAAGGGAACATAGAAAGAAGTAAGGAAATAAAATAAGAAGAAAAACTGCCAAAGAGAAAACTTAACTCACACGCAGAACCAACAGCTAAATAAAATTCTAGAGCATAGAGAAAAGCTAATCAACTGAACAAACCCATCAAGATAATATGATGACCAGAGGGCAACAGAAAAATACAAATGACTCTGAAAAACTGGAAAACATGGACCAGTCCAGTGCACAAAATAAAAACCAGGAAGCAATGCAGTACATCGAACAACTAATCAAAGCTATCCAAACAAATATCATGGACCAACTTAAAGAACTGAAGGAAGAGATTAAGGATATAAAGAAGACACTGGGAGAACATACTGAAAAAATAACTAACACACCTAAAAACGTAATGGATATGATGGCGAACAAAGACACAAGTCAAGAAATGAAAAAGACGCTGGACTCGCATGGCAGCAGAATTGAACAGGCAGAGGAAAGAATTAGTGATATGGAAGACAATACAGTTGAAATCAAAGAGATTGTAGAAAACATAGAAAAAAAGATAGAAAAAATCCAGTATGGTCTCAGGGAATTAACCGATAATGCAAGACGCACACACATACGCATTATGGGCATCCCAGAAGGAGAAGAGAAGGGAAAGGGAACAGAAGGAGTGTTGAAGGAAGTTATGGCTGAAAACTTCCCAACTCTATTGAGAGAGATGGATGTGCAGATCCAGGAAGCACAGCGCACCCCAAATAGTATAAATCCCAACAGGCCAACTCCAAGACATATACTTGTCAAACTGTCCAATGCTCAAGACAAAGAGAAAATACTCAAGGCAGCAAGAGAAAAGAGAATCATCACATACAAGGGAAGCACAATAAGATTAAGTGCTGATTTCTCAGCTGAAACCATGGAGGCAAGAAGACAGTGGTATGACATAGTCAAAACACTAAAAGAAAAAAACTTCCAGCCACGAATTCTCTATCCAGCAAAATTGGCATTCAAAAATGATGGAGAGTTCAAAATATTCACAGATAAACAGCAATTAAGAGAGTATGTCAAGAAGAAACCAGCACTTCAAGAAATACTAAAGGAATCTCTACAAATTGAAAGGAAAAAACAAAGGAGAGAGAGTTGGAGGAGAGTTTAAAAACAACTGAAAACTCAAAAAGAGAAACAAAACAACATATGACATACATTAACCCAAAGAAAAAATGACTGAAGTAAGAAATTCATTACGAGTAATAACACTGAATGTTAATGGATTAAATTCACCAATCAAAAGACACAGATTGGCAGAATGGATAAGAAAATATGATCCATCTATATGCTGTCTACAAGAAACCCACCTTAGGCCCAGGGATTCAAGGAGGCTGAAAGTGAATGGCTGGAAAAACATTTTACAAGCTAACAATAGCCAAAAAAGGGCAGGAGTAGCTATTCTAATATCAGACAAAATAGACTTTAAATGCAAAACTATTGTAAGAGACAAAGATGGACACTACATATTAGTAAAAGGAGTAATCTCTCAAGAAGAGAGAACAATCATCAACATTTACGCACCTAATCGAGGTGCCTCAAAATACGTGCGGCAAACTCTGGAAAAACTAAGAGGAGAAATAAATTCCTCTACAATTATAGCAGGGGACTTCAACACACCACTATCTTCATTAGACAGAACATCTAGGCAGAGAATCAATAAAGAAACAACGGCACTCAACAATACATTAGAAGATTTGGACTTAATAGACATATACAGAACACTTCACCCAAATACAGCGGGATTTACATTCTTCTCCAGTGCACATGGAACATACTCCAAAATAGACCACATGCTAGGCCCCAAAACAACACTCAATGAATTCAGAAAGATTGAGATTATACAAAGTAATTTCTCTGACCACAACGGAATGAAGTTGGAAATCAATAAGGGCCAGAGAAACAGGTTAGGCACAAGGATATGGAAGTTAAACAACACACTCTTAGACAAACAGTGGGTCAAAGAGGAAATTTCAAAAGAAATCAGTAACTACCTTGAAACTAATGAAAACAACAACACAACATATCAAAACCTATGGGATGCAGCGAAAGCAGTCCTGAGAGGGAAGTTCATAGCCATAAATTCATATATTAAAAAAGAAGAAAGAGCTAAAATTGAAGACCTAACTACACACTTGGAGGAATTGGAAAAACAACAACAAACTAAACCTAAAGGAAGTAGAAAACAGGAAATAACCAAGATTAGAGCAGAACTAAATGAAATAGAGAATAAGAAAGCACTGGAAACAATAAACAAAACCAAAAGCTGGTTCTTCGAGAATATCAACAAAATTGACAAACCCTTAGCCAGACTAACAAAGAAAAAGAGAGAACAGATGCAAATATAAAATAAGGAATGAGCAAGGTGATATCACTACTGACCCCACAGAAATAAAGAGTATCATAAGAGGATACTTTGAAAAATTATATTCCAACAAGAATGACAATTTAGAGGAAATGGACAAGTTTCTAGAAACCCACAAACAGCCGACATTGATGAAAGAAGAAATGGATGAACTCAACAGCCCAATTACAAGTAAAGAGATAGACTCAGTCATTAAAAACCTCCCAACTAAGAAGAGTCCAGGACCAGATGGCTTCACAGCTGAATTCTACCAAACATTCCGGAAAGAGCTAACTCCAATTCTACTTAAGCTCTTCCAAAAAATAGAAGTAGAAGGAATACTACCTAACTCATTCTATGATGCCAACATTACCCTAATACCAAAACCAAATAAAGATACCACAAGAAAGGAAAATTACAGACCAATTTCTCTAATGAACCTAGATGCTAAAATCCTTAACAAAATACTTGCTAATCGCATTCAACAACATATCAAAAGGATTATACATCATGACCAAGTGGGTTTCATCCCAGGTATGCAAGGATGGTTCAATATAAGAAAATCAATCAATGTAATACACCACATAAACAAACTGAAAGAAAAAAATCACATGATCATCTCTATAGATGCCGAAAAAGCATTTGACAAAATACAGCACTCTTTCCTCATAAAAACACTACAAAAGATAGGAATAGATGGAAACTTTCTGAAAATGATAAAGGGTATATATGAAAAACCCAAAGCTAACATCATTTTCAACGGTGAAATCCTAAAAGCCTTCCCTCTGAGATCGGGAACAAGACAAGGATGCCCACTATCACCGCTCCTATTTAACATTGTCTTAGAAGTACTTGCACGAGAACTGAGACAAGAAAAGGACATAAAAGGCATCCAGATTGGAAAAGAAGAAGTAAAAATTTCATTATTTGCAGATGACATGATCCTATACATAGAAAGCCCTGAGAAATCGACAACAAGGCTTCTAGAACTTATAAAGGAGTTCAGTAATGTTGCAGGCTATAAGATCAATGCTCAAAAATCAGTAGCATTTCTATACACCAATAACCAGCAAACTGAGGAGGAAATCAGGAAAAAAATACCATTTACAATAGTAAACAAAAGAATCAAATACCTAGGAATAAATTTAACTAAAGATGTAAAGGACTTATATACAGAAAACTACACAACATTGTTAAAGGAAATCAAAGAAGACTTAAATAAATGGAAAAATATTCCCTGTTCATGGATGGGAAGATTAAACATCATCAAGATGTCTATCCTACCCAAACTAATCTACAGATTTAATGCAATCCCAATAAAAGTCAACACTATATTTTTTAAGGAACTGGAAAAACTAACCACAAAATATATTTGGAGAGGTAAGAGGCCCCGAATTGCCAAAGATATATTGAAAAAGAAAAATGAAGTTGGAGGTATCACATTACCTGACTTTAAAACATACTACAAAGCTACAGTGATCAAAACTGCATGGTATTGGCACAAGGATAGACCTACTGACCAATGGAACCGGATTGAGAGTTCTGATATAGATCCTCGCATATACAGTCATCTGATATTTGACAAGGCCACGAAACCCACTCAGCTGGGAGAGAGTGGCCTCTTTAACAAGTGGTGCTTGGAGAACTGGATATCCATATCCAAAAGAATGAGAGAAGAATACCATCTCACACCTTATACAAAAATCAACTCAAGATGGATCAAAGATCTAAATATAAGAGCCAAAACCATAAAAACCTTGGAAGATAATGTAGGGAAGCATCTACAGGACCTTGTAATAGGAAATGGTTTCATGAATTTCACACCCAAAGCACGAGCAGCAAGAGAAAAAATTGATAAATGGGATCTCCTCAAAATTAAAAACTTCTGCACCTCTAAGGATGTTATTAAGAAAATAAAAAGGCAACCTACCCAATGGGAAAAAATATTCGGCAACCATGTATCTGATAGGAGCCTAATATCCTGCATATATAAAGAAATCCTTCATCTCGAAAATAAAAGGACAAACAACCCATATAAAAAATGGGCAAGTGACCTGAAAAGACACTTCTCCAAGGAAGAAATACAAATGGCTAAAAAGCACATGAAAAAATGCTCAACATCACTTGCTATCAGGGAAATGCAAATCAAAACTACAATGAGATACCATCTTACACCCATCAGAATGGCAGCTATTAAAAAAACAGGAGACACTAAATGTTGGAGAGGATGTGGAGGAATAGGAACCCTCATCCACTGCTGGTGGGACTGCGGTATGGTCCAGCCACTGTGGAGGACAGTTTGGCGGTTCCTCAGAAAACTTGCAATAGATCTTCCGTATGATCCAGCAATTCCACTACTGGGTATATACCCAGAAGAACTGAAAACAAAAATACAAACAGATATATGCACACCAATGTTTATAGCGGCATTGTTCACCATTGCCAAAAGTTGGAATCAGCCCCGGTGCCCATCAACAGACGAATGGATAAGCAAAATGTGGCACATACATACAATGGAATATTACTCAGCGGTAAGAAGGAACAAAGTGCTAACACATGGAATAACGTGGATGAATCTTGAAGACCTTATGTTGAGTGAAGCAAGCCAGGCACTGAAGGATGAACAGTATATGACCTCACTGATCTGAACTGAGGAAAGTGAGCAGTCTCTGACAACCATTGTCTGAAAGATAGGTTAACAAAGGAGAGTAAGAGAAGAGCAGACTTTGAGCCATCTCCCATATGGACATAATCTATGGTAAAGGGATAGAGTGTGGTTGCATGTTGGGGGATGGGGCAGATGAGCGGTGGTGTTCCTGGGTTTGGTGGTACAACACTGGGGGGTGGATGGTTTAGGAAGTGCTGGTTCAAATCCCCAGAGCATGCAACTGTGAATCTTGACATTCCATGGGTTAGGAGAGGGGGGTATCATGGGCCCTGGGAGGCTGGGGAGAAGGGAACAGTCAAGATCTAATGGGATGTTTGGTGGTCATGGGGAAGGCTTTTCATTACCTTTCAGTAATGGACACAGGACATGGTAAATATCATCAAAATTATTTAACTGTATCATCTAAATTGTAAACTATACTGTAAATCACTGACAATGTTTAGTTGCTTTATTTTGCTATCTGCATAACAGTTATAACAATGCTAACAACCAAAAAAAAAAAAAAAGTAGGGGGAATTAATATGGGGTGGGGAAACGGAGGTGGTTTGGTATCTGGGAGTCTCCGGCACTCCGTGTGTGACTTTGCTGTGACCTAAAACTTCTTTGAAAATTAAATGAAAAATTGGGAGACAATGGGGATTGAGAGGAGGAAGGTGTCATGGCACACCAGACATCCGATAACACAGTGATAAAGGGAAGGAAAAAGGGGTAAAGGGAAGAGAGAAAGGAAAAAAATGAATATATATATATATATATTTTAAAGGCATTTCCTTTGCTTTTTTGCCCATTTTTTGAATGTCCCAATCCACTAATTATATTTTATTGTGTTTTGTTCTTTGTTTGATTATTTGTTTTTTTTTTCCCTTCTCTCTTTTTTTTTTTTTTTTTCCCCCTGAGTTTCCTTATGTTTGTCTCTTGCATGTAAGCTTATCACACTTGTTTCTTTTTCCTAGTAAGTGTATTTGATTATTTTATAGACTAAATGTTCATGGAGGATTTGGATCACAGAAGGGTTACAATGGGTACTGCGGGGGATTATTGGGGGGAGGGTGTCTGGGGGGGGGTTCGTGGGGATTGGTTCAATCGAATATGCATGAAAGATATACAAAATCATTCAAAGGATCGGGGGATGGGGCAGGGTCACGATGGGTGGATAATCACACAATAAATGAGGGAATCTGAATTCCTAGCCTGGAGAGCTCTGCCACAATCTCCAAAGGAGCAGCAATAGTCCTCTGAGTGTAGGCAGAGTGCCTTTCAAAATAGGATGACCCACTGATGTGTTTTTTTTTTTTTTTTTTTAATTGATGACTACCCTTGTGAGTCTTTGCTCTTGTAAATGAGACTTAGCCTGCAGTTGTGGGGTGCCTAAGGGTTGCCACCTGAGAGCCTCCTTGTTGCTCAAATGTGGCCTCTCTCTAAGCCAAACTCAGCATATGATTGCATTACCTTCCCCCCAACGTGGGACATGACTCCCAGGGATGAGCCTCCCTGGCAACGAGGGATTAATACCAAGTGCCAACTGGCAGCTTTTTGCAATGGCAGTATCGTAGCCAATGAGGTTTATCCGAGGCACGATTATTGCT